>JZKD02S1599326.1:21206-40666 GCA_000966675.3 Picea glauca | reverse complement strand
TTGAAAATGTTGATTCTGTAGCTCATTATAATTATCAAGATTCTAATGGGGGCCCTTTAAATTTTGTAAAAATTTAGGGGGAGTTGTTGGGGCCCAACACGATAGCACTGGTAGCTATCTTAGCACAACCAGGAGTAGGAGACTTGGATCATTTGATAGCGTTCCCAAGCATAAATTTATCAGACTCAGAACATAATTATAACACGACATAAAGAGAAGGCCTAGATATGGTCTATGCACTACAAAAGTTTAGACATTACATATTGGGAAAACACTTTAAGATGTTTACACATCACTCAGTCCTGAAATACCTAGTCAACAAGCAAGTGTTGGGGGGGGGAGAATCTATCAATTGTTTCTGCTATTTCAATAATTTTATTTTTAAGTAATAGTTAAACTAGAGAAACTTAATGTACGACCTGACCACCTATCCAGGGTCAAAAATGGAGAAGAACCTATGAATTTAGAAGACAACTTTCCATATGCACAATTATTCTCAGTACAAATTGTTGATGACTACTTCGCAGAGATCATCCAGTACTTGAGCACAGGTACTACGCCGCAAGAATATACCACTGCACAGAAGAAGAACCTGGTAGTTCGTGCAACTGACTATCAATTGATCGAAGGACACCTATACAATATGGGCGCATATAGCATCTTGTGAAGGTACGTATTAGAGCATGAATGACCAAGAATTTTAGCAGAAGCCCATGATGGAATCACAAGAGGGAATTATGCAGGAAAAGCTACCACGCAGAAGGTACTATGTGCAGGATTATGGTGGCCAATGATTCACAGGGACTCGAAAGAGTACTGTCAGAGATGCAATGTTTATCAAAGTGTAGGGAAACCCAACAGAAGGGACGAGATGCCACTACGACCATAAGTAACATTACAGGCATTTGATAAATGGGCAATCGACTTTGTGGGACCAATTAACCCACCAACCAAAATAATAGGGGAAATATACATTATCACTGTGATGGAATACCTAACAAGATGGGTGGAAGCCTCACCAGTCAAATATTGCAGCGCAGAGACAACTACACACTTCTTGTTTGAACAAGTCATCACTAGATTTGGGTGCCCAAGAGTTTTGATGAGTGACCAAGGCACACACTTCATAAACAATACCATCTGCGTGTTGAATGAAGAGTTTGAGGTTTGTCACCAGAAGAGCACACCGTACCACCCACAGGAAAATGGCACAGTAGAAGCCTTCAACAAAATTCTGGAGAATGCACTGACAAAGATTTGTAAAGTCAACAAAGATGATTGGGACCTCAAAGTACCAGAAATATTATGGGTGTATAGGACCACATGCAAAAAGTTGACAGGGCACACACCATTCAAGCTCATCTATGGCCAATAAGTAGTAGTTCCATTAGAATGTTTAGTACCCAGCTTACACGTAGAAACTATCACATAGATGACAGAACGAGGCGCAATACATGAAATACTGAATCAATTATTGTCAATGAAGGAAGACTAAATACTGACAGGATTCCATCAACAAGTGTAAAAAGAAAGAGACAAAGCTTGGCATGATCGACACATCAAGAAGAAAATATTTAAGGAATGAGATATAGTATTTCTCTACGACAACAAGTCATTTCAACACCTGGGGAAGCTCAGATTTCATTGGTTAGGACCATATGCGGTGAAATTTGTCACAGATGGAGGATCTGTATAGTTAAGAGATTTAGCAGGTGCATACCTTAGAGGAATGATCAACGAGAGATGACTGAATCTTTACAAGGACAGTCGACCGCCCACCGCGCAGTAAAAAAAAAGAAAGGCAACAAGACTAAAAAGCACATAGCACGCTAGAGATCAAAAGGCCACTGGACATTCAAAACACAAATTCAGCAAAAGCACGAACAACGGTTACATAAAGAGGGAAAATAAGCGGGAAATGGAAAGTTAGCAAAAGTAGTATGACATGACAACTCTAAGTGGAATTAAATCACAACAAGGAGCGATGGGACATCACATTAAACACGCCAATGGGATACGACAAAGAAAACGCAATGGAAAATACGAAACCATCGTAGATGCATTAAACCCATAGTTATGATGCATTAAACACATAATGGAGGAAGCATCCTCGACAAGCTTTGTGAGTATCCCATACAACACGTGAGCACGAGAGCGACTGGTCTATTTGCGAAAAGAAAACATAAAAAGAGGAATAGCAGCCAGAACGACCAGAGCGAGACCAAAGAACTCCTAGAAGTTATTCAAACTAAGAAAAGTTTGACAGTCACCACTATGGCACCACTGAAGCCAGCAGAAGCAAGTCAGACAACCAGACTGACCAGGGTTCAAACTAGGTCATGGGGACCGCTGGAAGAGAACGAGAAACAACAACCCGAGATCATCAACATCGACGAAATATCATCCCCATAGAGGACACCGGTGAACTCTACATCGATACTGGAAGAAATTCAACATCCACAAGTGGAGGCCATGAAAGTGGATATGTTAGCAGTGGTGCAGATGCCTCAGAACGAGGAAGTGGAAACCAAACAGAAAGTGCAGTAAAAAATCATCAAAGAAACCTTGGAGGTTAACTGAACGACACAAAATATGGAAGCACTAGCACAACCAGACAATTCGCAAACAACCATCTCAAGTCAACTAGCAGAGGAGATCGTTGTGGATGCCTCAGCTTGGCCATAATGGCTAATGGGGGAATAATCGAAAGTTGTTGGAACTTCGAGCTAGCCACTGTAGCAGGAAGACAGAGTTCAGATACTGAGCTTAGCCCATAAGAAACCTACAACAGAAATTGTTCTACCACACATACCAACTAGAGTAAAGGAAAAATCGGAGCTATTGGGTCATGTCGGGAAGCTCAAGTATTCTGACTATGACGTATCAGATGAAACCAAGTTCTTGGAACTTTCATAGATGGTCTTTATGTAGACCATAACCATATACCAACTTGGAGAAACGATTATCCAACCACACCAGTGGGCATCTAGGCTGGACAGAACATGAATCTTAGGTTTGTTGAAGCTACCACATTTTGGCAGAGGCCAGTACATGACAACATGCATCAAGAAATTGTTAGAATTCACACATGGAGGGGAAATATGGATGGACAAACCCATCCCCATAACTATTGAGCTTATCACACAAATCACAGGCTTACCAACCTGTGGTATGGATCCCGTGTTGATTATAGATGACAAATCCAAGGAAAAATCCTAGCAGAAGAAATGAAGAATAAATATGGCACTGCTAGGGGAACGAAGGGAATCTTAATCAAATGAATCAAGAACTCAGATACACAATTGGGCGCAAATATATTATCTTGAAAATTGCTCAGAAAATGCCGCAAAGAGGAAGTACCAGCAGGAGCCATTGCACAGAAGACACCTCTATTAACTGGGAGCCATATCTATTAAACTTGTTTCAAGAGGACTGCAAGGATGTGCAGGACCTAGGCAAAGAGTTTCATTACTTATGGCTGATTACCCTAATAGCCTTCATGGGATGGTGAGAACTAGGGTACGTGATCTTTTGTACCAAACCACAGCTAGCAGGAGCGAGATACCTCTTACTGAGATTCGGGCCGCATGCCAGGCATAAGAGGGAGACTAGAATCATATTCAAAGCATACCTACGAGATATAAAAGAATCTATTAGCCGATCATGGAGAATAACACGAGAGGCTATCATGCAATATGAAGACATCGCCAGTTTCTGGGCTACAAGAGAGACAATGTGGATACAAACAAGGCAGGATCCAGATAAACAGTGGCTACAGATGTGCTACTACATCACAGAGGGTGATATCGACATGGTCATCAATGAATGGCTTGATGAATGGAGGATCCCAACCATTACCCAGGAAGTACCAAAAACAAAAATGGATGGAGAGGCAGAACAGGCAGAAACACAACCTCCGGAAATCCAAGTGCCCAAGAAAACATGAATGGGCCAAGGTAGGCCGACTCAGGCAGATGAAGGGTCCAAGAAAATAGGGACCCAAAATGAGAAGAAAGAGACTACACAGCTGACCAACGGACAACTGAAACAAGCTAAGGGAGTGTAAGAGATTGCCCAAACCCCATCACATAGGAACCAAGGGGAAATAGGAGACCAGTCACGCAGGAAGGAGGCACGCACAAGAAATCAAAGGAGAAATGAGCATCACTAGACTATATGATCACATAGGACAATGGGGAAATGATCACCAGAATGGTCCAGGATTTCTTAGCAGAAGATTTCAATCACGCAACACATCACATGGATAAACTGCAAAAAGAGTTGGTAGAAATGGGACGGTTCCTTAATAAATTTTGGGAAGTAAAGATAGAAAGCAGCAGCAGAGGCATATATCCACCGATAATACAGACCAGAGAAAGAGTGGAGGTAGAAGAACGAGACCAAGTCCACTCCATGCCACATGCAAACACAATGATTTACATCAAACCTAGCATGTTGTGCATGGATGAAATCGTGGGGCAGACACCCCTGAAGGATTTGGACCACATCCAATTGGTCTTGACATGGATTCCATCAAAGGAAATACACAAATTGTAGGTTAGCATCAACCACGAGGTACAACCTCGTGCACATAAAAACTTAGTCGATTTACAACAAGCAATAAATAAGCACGAGGCACTGGAAAAATTCTGTGAGAAGGCCAAGCTCAAAACTCGGGAGGAAAAATAACGCAAGAATGAACTGGAAGGAAGAGTGGAAGGAATTTTTGAGAAACTCCTAAGCACCGTGCAAGGGAATGAACTCCTAGTAGTAGGAAAGATTGACCAGATTGCACAAGAAATTGATCAGTATCAGAAGGAGATAGAGAATCTCCATGAACAACTCACACCAACCACTCCACTGGTAGTGAAGGAGTAGAGGAAGTAGGAAGCAACACTGCAGTTGTAGGAGATGGAACAATAGGTTAGCACAACACCTAAATTGCTCGATAAAGTAGCACAACTTTGGACAAGGTAGATGTGGTGGAATATCTAAGGATTGACTACATGAGCTATAACACAACCATCACAATAATCAAAGACATCCTAAATACTTGAACAAGTCGCCTTTATTCTGTATGCAAGTATGATTTACTTTCCGCAAGTGTGATTTACTTTTTGTACATGTAATTTACTTTCCACAAGATTGATTTACTTTCCGCAAGAGTGATTTACTTTCTGCAAGTGTGATTTTCTTTTCACAAGATTAATTTACTTTATGCAAGTGCAATTTACTTTCTACAATTGTGATTTACTTTCCACGAGTGTGAATTAATTTTCTGCAAGTGTGGCACCCCTTTTATGTAAAGTAAAAGAATCAATATAGGTTGGTGACTTGATTAAGAATTTGGATATCTTGATTTGTGACATTAAAATTACTACAAATCCTTGAAGAAAGACAACATTGTACTTGCATATATGGTGCACGACAATTTGTAAGCAAAGTATGACCTCTGATTGATAATTAAATGCACAACTCTTCAGTTTCTTGCTAAATTAATTAGGAAGTAATTGGAAAGTCCGTCATTTTTGACACCGTTGTTGGGGATTTTTCAAAAGTGTAGTTGTTGTTTTGATATTGTGTGGATTTTTATTTTAGTAGATTGAGTGATATGATTTCTTTTTAGTAGTTCATAGAATGTTTTTCTAATCTTTTATATACATAGAGTTAGATATCAACAAGGTAGATTTATTAGTTCATCCAAAAACTCCTGAAAAGATAACAATGAAGGTCAATCTCAAGAGGAAGAGGAGCACGGTCAGCCAAATTGGTTATCGCCTACAATAAGTTCCATTGCCAAGAGGAGGCCTGAATCTCCACTCAAGAATATGATACTATACAAGGATCTATGTACACAGAGGTTCCACTTTCAGAAGAGATGATCGATGAACAATATCACTTCGGGGAATTCATATTTCTTAAATTACCCTTAGAGATGAAAGACAACCCTCAGAGAGAAATGGAACATGAAGTATTCAGTGAAGAAACCTTTTCTTTTGGATTTGTGATTAGAGGATCAAAGGAAGAGACTGAAATGAAGAAAATCCCTCATTCATTCTTGCTGAATTTCCATGGTTTATCTAAGGAAGATACCTTCCTCTTTGAGTTTGACATACTTTGAAAAAGATAATATTATGTGTCAGATACCTAGAAATTGAATATTTTCCCTGCCACACTCAAGGATGTTGCACTACATTGGATGATAGGTCTTGGTAGGGACAACATCTGCATAAGGGACTAGATGACGAAGAAATTTATAGAAAAATACCAAGACCACTATAAATATAAGGAAAGAAGGGAGGAAGTATTTAGGATGACACAACATGAAGATGAAATCCTTGAGGATTGCATCAAACGATTCAATTATAATTTGTAGAGAGAAAGGTGAGGAGATTTGGGTTCTGAGACATGATGTGTCTTATTTCTTAGAGGCTTTTGAGATGATTGCATTGAACTTCTCAACTTGATGGGTGGAGGAGATGTATCTCAATTAGAATATGATACTATCTTGGAGATTTGCCAGAAATATTCCCGAGGCACTTCAAAAGTAGGAAAAGGACCAAGAGATATACTGGAAAGAGCTGGAAAGACTGTTGGAGGTGGAGTTACAAGAGCATAGATTGAGAACATGTTAGAGGACTTAAAGAGTGATATACTTAGTTTCATGAGCTCCCAGTTGGATACACTGCAAATGAAGAAGAACAAAGAAGAGACAAACTGAGCTTTGTCCATATTTCCCCAAAGTGTAGAATGAAACACCCATGGAAAGGATATCCATTAGATCAAATCGATGTTTGTGGAATGTGTAGTGAGGACCATGCTACTTGTAATTGTATATCCTTAACATGACTGGAGGCTATCTATCATAAATATGAGGAACCAGAGTAGTTATTCTTTGTCTCTTAGAAGCGACCCTATCAACTGAGACCTCAAGGTATGATTCAAGACCAATATCAGTATTTCAATTCATATTGGACTAACCCTCCCATACAATATGCTTCTTAACCATGGGGTATACCAACACAACAATGGGTGGATCTTCCTCCTCCGAACCAACTATGGCAATAGGGTTGGAGAAATCCCAATTTAGGAGGCCCTCAACAACCCATGACATAATCACCCATGTAACTTCTTCCCCCTCCCTATATGCAATCATCCACATATGTAAGGTACTAGATCTATTATAATAGCTGAAAATAGAAATATTGCAGAGAATAACAATGGAACAACACAATAGATGAAACCACAACACCAAAATAATACCTTTATTGATAAGAAACAATGTTTCCTTACCTCTTCGAGGGGGAAATCTCTAGCAGAGAAATTATCTATTACAATAATTATCAAGACAAAACTTCTCATGCCCTTGACTCCTATTTATACTAAATCTATATACCAAAAGAAAAATCTATAGGAAGATCTTCTAGAAGCGAAAGCTTCTATTAGGTCTTCTTACATTTGACTTATTCTTCCTTATTACTAGGCCCTAACATTCCCTCCCCCTTAAAAAATAACCTTGTCCTCAAGGCTTGAGATGATGAAATTTCTGCAGAATGGTAGTTGGCTCAAAGGTGGAATTTGTCGTATTTGTATCTTTCCATTGTGATAACACTTCCTTGATGGTGAAATGAAAGAGACGAAACACCTCAAATATGTTTCCAAACACTTGTTGACAAATTTAGTTTGACCATTAGTCTAGTGATGATAGGTGGTGTTGAGATGCAATTGTGTTCCCTGTATCCTGGACAATTCTTGCCAAAAATTGTTGGTGAAAGTGGGATATCTATTATAAATAATAGAATGAGGCATGCCATGAAGCTTGAAGATATGATCCATGAAACATTGAGCCACAATGGAGGTATTAAATGGGTGTTGAAGAGCACAAAAATGAGCATACTTGGAAAGACGATCAACAACCACCATGATTGTTGTGACTGTTTACTTAAATACACACGACCTTTGTAGAAAATCTCATCATCGTGCCAAGAGTACCCTAGAGGAAATGGAGAATTTTCTTGCAATTGTTGGATCAAACATGACATTTTGGGATCTTGCAACCATTCCTGGAGAACATCTTGAAGCCAATATGGTAGAATGAAAGAGAGGGGAAAAAGGGACTCTTCATCTTTATATTTTCTTGAAAGAGTGTCAACAATCACATTGTCTTTTCCTTTCTTGTAAATGATCTCGTAATCATATCCAAATAGCTTAGTCACCCATTTTTTTCTCCGGGGATGAAATATGGTGCTCTAGAAAATACTCGAAGTTCTAATTATCTGTCATAATTTGGAAGTGTTTCCCCAATAGATATGGGTGCCAAAGATCCATTGCATGCACAATAGCCATATTTTCCTTTTTATAGATTGACTGGACCAATTGTCGCTCTAAAAATCATTTGCTAGTAAAGGCCAAAGGCTGACCATCTTGCGTAAGGATTGCTCCAATTAATGTCCTAGAAGCATCACATTCAAGTACAAGGGTATTTGCGAAGTCAGGAAGGGCCAAGACAGGAGTGGTGCACATATCCACCTTCAAGGCTTGAAAGGATTGATAAGATATTGGAGTCCAAGTGAAAGAATTATTTTTAAGGAGAGCAGTGAGAGGCGCCACAATATTTCCACAATTCTTAACAAACTGGCGATAATAGACTGTTAAACCTAGAAAACCACAAAATATTTTGAGAGTCTTAGGGAAAGGCCAATCCTACATAGCTTCAATCTTCTTAGGATCCACCCTGATACCTGCCTTGACAACAATCTAACCCAAGTAGTCAACTTATGAGGCTCCAAAAGGACATTTCAATTGTTTAAGGAAAATTTGGTGCCGAGAGAGTAGATGAAGAACTCAATACACATGAAAAGATGGGTTGTCTAGGTTTTAATATAGATAATAATATCATCAAAGAAAACTAAGACAAAATGACAGAGAAAAGGATGGAAGACATGATTCATGAGGCTTTAAAAAGTGGAGGGGGCATTACACAAGCCAAAGGGAATGACCAAGAGCTCATAGTGGCCCTCATGATTTCAAAATGTAGTCTTAGGAATGTATGCCTCTTTCATATGTATCTGGTGGTATCCAGAACGAAGATCAAGTTTAGTAAATAATTGCACACCACTTAATTCATCCCAGGGATCATCAATGATAGGAATGGAAAATTTGTATTTGATGGTGAGTTTGTTGAGGGTGAAAAAGTAGGGATACATGTGTAAAAATCCTTATTTCTTAAGTACCATGAATATAGGAGAAGAATAGGGTCTAGTACTAGGATGGATAATGACTGCAGTAAGCAATTCTTGAACAATTTTCTCAATTTCATTTTTCTGAGAAAATGGATGATGATAGGGATGAACATTCAGAGGAAGGTTGTCAGGGATGAGGGGAATGGAATTATCATGAACACCATGAGAAGGAGGAATTCCATGGGGAGTGGAAAAAACAACTTGATTTTCAGAGAGGATGGATTGGAGGCCAGGAGACACAAATGGTGTCTCAATGGCATGAATGGAATGGAATTGTGCAATAATTTTAGAATGACCTTTTTTTAAGATATTTTACATGCAATGGGAACTGATGATCTCAGGGTAACCTTCTATGATTCCTCATAACTTATATTGTTTTCCCTCTTGGTTTAATTGCATGGTTAATTCCTTAAAATCCATGAGAATGGGACCCATAGTCCTTAACCATTTGACACCAAGCACATTGTCACAACCACCCATGTCAATAACAAACATATAAAATTTCATGTGGTACTGACCAATTTGGAGATTCACATTTTCACAACATCCCCCACATTTCATGGACCCTCCATTGGCAATCATGATTTGAAATTTTTTGACTTCTTGGATATACCAATTAGTTTCTTGGGCAATGTGGCGATGAATAAAATTATGGGTGCTACCACTGTCAATGACGATGATGACCTTCCGATGCTTAATGTAACCAATTAGCTTGAGGGTTTGGGGAGTAGAGAATCCAATGAGAGAATTTAAGGAAATGACCAATTCAAATTCTGGGGGCTCTGAGGGTGGAGTTAGGTTAGTGGGTTCAGGTGACTCGGTCACAGAGGGAGCCTCCACCTCTTCTTCAAAAACATCCTCAGAGATGGCCATAATTTTTTTTTTTCTTACACTTGTGCCTAGGAAAATATTTTTCATCACAATTATAACAAAGGCCCTTGAGTTGGTGTTCAACCATTTCTACTCGGGTCAATTTCTGGATCTTTAATGGAGTGGAAGGAGGAGTGGGAGTGACTAGTTTAGTGTGAGGAATAAATGAGGGTTTTTTGGTTTTAGAAGAGATAACCTACTGTTCTTCCTTAGTTATTTTAGTATCTAAGGACTCTGGGGGCGAGCCATGAGGATGTGGGAACATATCTCATCCTTGAGGTAACTGATAAAGTGTTCTCCAAAAAAAGCATCAGACATGCCCT
This sequence comes from Picea glauca, assembly GCA_000966675.3. Taxonomy (NCBI): domain Eukaryota; kingdom Viridiplantae; phylum Streptophyta; class Pinopsida; order Pinales; family Pinaceae; genus Picea; species Picea glauca. The sequence continues at coordinate 30,231 of JZKD02S1599326.1, read as the reverse complement.
CAGTGCGGAAAGCCAATCACTCAAAAGAAACTATAAAGTCTTCCACTGTGCCATATTGTTTCAACTTTGTCAAATGGCTTAAATGGTGGGTGTTAGTGTCAAAGCATTCATAAAGATATGCAAAAAATTATGTCCAAGCCACATAACCTTGGTGGGAATTTTTTCTCCATTTCTAATGTTCTTAATCTAGATGGAGAACACCATACCGGATTTTGGCCAACTCATCCATAATGTCGTACAAAGAGAAATAGTGTTCCATTTGAGTTACCCAGCTGGTGGGATCTGAGCCATCAAATTTGTTCACATCCACTCGTGGAAGGCGTATGTCATGCTGAAAGTGATGGGGATGAAAAGGATATGAAATTGAGGAAGTTTCACCTTCGGGGTGAAAAGGTGGGTTAGAGGAGGTAAGGTCTCCAGTGATATTCAAATTGGCACAGATTTTTCCAGTGAAGGATTCAATCTAGATAGAGAGGTCTTGTTTCAAGGTTTCCTTTTTTGTGTCTATGTTGGAATGAATTTTGTTATTGATGGTTGTAATATTGGCACTGAGCTTCCACACTTCCTTCTGAGCCTCTGCAAAATCAAAGGACAAGGTATTGAGGCAAGCTTCAAGATCCTGGCTACGGGTATTGGCCATGATTAAGGGGGGAACCATAAAGGGATGGGTCGGACCACACAAAAAATGGGTTATGGGTCAAGGGTATCATGATGATCAGGGTGACAAGGGGAATCCAATGGGGCAAGTCCCAAATAAGGGGGTTGGAAGGGGATCGGGCCCACATATATTGTTTTTACTGAAAAATGATAGGTATGACTATGATCGGGGTGAATATAGGAATCCAATGGGATAGGGATGAAATAATGGTTCAAGCAGGATCCAAACTTTTTTTTTTAACTCCTGCAAAGTTATACTCTGATATGAAGAATACTCCAGTGTTGAAAGGCCCAAATTCTTAACAGAAAAAAATGTGTAGTAATTTTTCAAACATAATGCAGGAGGTAAAGTTACACAGAAATAGATCTTGTCTGTTTTTTTATGTTTATGTACCAAGGGTTAGGGTATTCAAGGTTTCTATAGATAAGGGTTTTCCATGTGCTACATCTCTCTGATGTATGTGTTGGGTCCAACAATAGTACTCGACCCAATATCTTAGGGACCAACTAAGGAGGCTAGACCATTCCCTTAGCTGTATTACCTGATTACCCAGGTACTAGAGAGTATCTTCACAAGTGTTGTTCTCAATAGCACTATTTCATTCAAATGACTGATTGGTTTATCTATAGAGGGCTTCATGATATCTAGGTCGATCCATATACATGTGTTGTCTGATGCGCTACCAATCGAAGGGGTATCAATAGGGGTTACAAGGGTGGCTAACAATGTGTGCTTAAGTACCACTTGTAGTTCCTATGTGTATGCTTCCCTGATCACATATTTGTGCATTGAACGATATATCTCTGTAGATTTAAGATGTCAGAATATGTATCTACCCTGAAATAAAATAACCCACAATTTTTTGTCAAGGAAAGTGCTCTGATACCACTTGTAAGGTACCTGATCTATTATAATAGTTGAAATTAGAAATATTGCAGAGAATAACAGTGGAACAACACAATAGATGAAACCAAAACACTAAAATAATGTCTTTATTGATAGGAAATAATGTTCACTTGCCTCTTTGAGGGGGCAACCTCCAGCAGAGAAACGCTCTATTACAACAATTCTCAAGACAAAACTTATCATGCCCTCGACTTCTATTTATACTAAATCTATCTGCCAAAATAACACTCTAGAAGAAGATCTTCTAGAAGCAGAATCTTCTATTAGGTATTCTTACATTTGACTTATTATTCCTTGTTAATATTGGCCTTTATTACATGGAAAATATATTATTCTACCTACATGAGGGGTTAGGGAGGTTAGGTCCCTAACAACATCAACCCCTCCTTGACCACAACTACTTGCATAATCCATCCCTAACCCTAATAGTAGAAGGCTAGTCCAACCAATGCAAGTTTTTGGACTTGTTGCTACCCTACCTATTACATATCTTCCTTGGAATGCAATGATACCCACCTTCAATCCAGGAAGACATTAACCAAGGAACAACCTCGTATTCATATTGAAGATAGAAATGAGGATGTCTAGAATGAAGAATTAGAACCAAAATAATCTCAAGAACCTTTGAAAGCTAATAATTCCCACCCTGAACTTCAAAACCCACACTATCTAGAAATATTAAACCTAGAGAAAACTCTTACTCATCCTGAGTTTGAATTTTTTGGGGAACTCAAGAATGTGTGTGTTAAAATACCGATATTCCAAGCCATGAAGGATGTGCCTATTTATCTTAAAGTGGTACGCGAACGTTTCTTAAGGAAACCTAGTAGAAAACATAAGGATCCACAAATTATCCATGTTATGGGTAAACTCTCAGATTTAATGATGGGGGGAGTTATCGTAGCCAAATACTCAGACTCTGGTAGTTTGGTAGTTAATATGAAAATTAATAATATACTTATTAACAACAAATGAATCATCCTCGGTGTTTCTATTAACGTCATGACATGCGAGACAGTGCAATCCTTAGGAATCACATGCCTTAGGGAAACCCCAACCATACTCCAAATTGCTGACAGATCAACCATCAAACCGAAGGCAATCGTAGAAGATGTAGCAATTTTCGTATATTCACGGGAATATCCCACTGAATTTATGGTCCTACTACTGGAAATATCTCTAAGAGGGTATCCTTTAATCCTAGAAAGGCCTTGGATGGCCACCACTAATGCTTACATCAGTTTTAGGTCAGACAACATGACCATTTCCAACAACACCTCTAAAAATAAATTAACCCTATATCCTCCCACCAAACCAACCATATAATTTGAAACACCACTCTGGGCCAACAAAGAAGATAGTGATGAAGAAGGAGAAGCTAATCAAGGCCTCTCTATTGATCAATACTTATCCATTAGAGAGAAAACAGAGGATGATGAAATCAATGATTTCATAGCTTCTTCTTCCTCAACAAAATCACATATTCTTTAGCATGTTCTGCAACCTAAAACATAAGATTCTTTAGCCTCAACAAGAATATCACCCGTAGAACACGAATTCCCACCAAAAAAATACCAAGGGCCCCCTACATAAACCATATAAATCAACCCTCAGAAAAACTTGAAAATCAACTCATCAAAAGGAACGACTAGTTAAAGTGTTACAAAAAAATGTTAAAGTGTTAGGAAATAATGTTCACAACAAAAGGAATGACTAGTTAAAGTGTTACAAAAAAATGGTGATTCCTTCGCTTGGTTTTACTTTGAAATGAAGGGAATCCATCATGACTTATGCACACAAAAAATATACATCAAGGAAGGATCCAGACCCATTTTCCAGCCCTAGCATCAGATGATTCCGACACTGAAGGACATAATCAAGGAGGAGCTACAAAAATTGCTCACGACTAACTTTATCTATCCAATTTTTTATAGACAATGGGTCTCCCCTCTTGTCACAGTGTTAGCACCAGAAGTCACCTTTGGATTTCAGCAAAGGTAAGCCTGATACCCATAAGTTTTATATGTCAGAATGAATGAATAAGTGTGGTTGAATGGGCGCAGACCCAAGAGAATATCACTTTAATTCAGAATCACATACCAGGAAAAGCACAAGAAAGTGAGGTCTTGATCTAACTCCAGTCAGGAAGTTGAGTGTAAAATGAGCAGAGAGAAGACTTGGTGAGAAAATGTAAGAGTCTGCTATGGACATCCGATCTTCCAACAACCTAAGGAAGAAAATCTTCAAGAACAAGATCCTCTTGGACCCAAAGTTTCAGACACTAAGATATTCCTAAATGAAACAGTTATAACAACACGATGATCAAATATACATCACAATTCTACTGTAACAACTTGATTAGATCCTCCAATTTCGAGATACTTAGTGTAAGAGGGAAAATATAACACAGGAAATTGATTAAAACTGGTGAAAATATTGCAGTGATCAAACCTACATCACAACAACATAAATACCCTCGACTGGATTGTTGGCACAGGGGCAGACCCTGGGTTCAGCTCCAAGAGAGAACCGATAAGCCCTAACTACTGGCCCTTTCAAAAATACCTTTGAAGCAGATGCAGTCTTACCCAAAGCAGTTATGAGGGGGTTGCAGGACAGAGATGTCTACAACCAAAGGGAAGATCAAGTGGATTTAACACAAGAACAACACAGTATTCATATATCACTTATCATCTTAGAAATATTCTACACATCTACTTATCAGATCTAAAACATTAATGCAATCACAGTATATCAATGACAGAGATAAAATATTGATCACACACAACAAAAGATGTATGTGGTTCACCCTCTCTCTAGGGTTATGTCCACAGAACCATGCTTTATAATATATTAGGATGAAGAATATAGCTCTTGTCTGTGCTCTTAGCTAGAAGATATTCTTTATTATCCTCTCTTTCTCTCCCCTCCCTATGAACCAAGTTGCAGCGTTGATCTTCACACCCAACTGAATATCTTACAATACTAGAAGAATCTCACTTTTAGCACTTCTCTCTCGCACAGCAACAGTCTCTCACAACAACAACTAGATCAATAACAACAATGAAAATCTTGACACCAACCCAACCCAGGTCTTCTTGACCTCTATTTATACATTAAAATAGCTGACCGACATCCTTAGGCCAAAACCTAGGTGTCCAAAACCCTAGATACCAAAACCCTAGGTCAACTTGACCTGTATTTTCAGGGCTTCGCCAACCTGTCTTTCCTTCCTTCTCGCATGGTTCTCCAAAGCATCAAACGTTATATTTTCTCGCTTGATGAGTTGTCTACAATCCTTTTTTGTTGCTTATTTTTCATCCTTGATATCCTCGTCCAATGGCTTACTTCGCTCCATCTTTTCTGCTCTTTTCCTCACTTTGACCCAATAAGAGTCACTATTTCTTCTGTGAAGTTCTCATTCTCCCTTTTCTTCCTTGATCTTCACATACTTCCCTAACCAAAGGCCAACAAGCCCCTAACACTCACTTGTGACTCATCTTGAGCCACTTCATATCTGGTCTTTCTCTTTTACTTCGACTTCTGATTGCGTAGTGCAACCTCTAATTTTTGCTCGATGCCTCCTCTTTTTCCCTTGTGCAAATTGTTATTTCTGTGTCTGGTACCTAGTTTCAACTCCACCTAGTACCTAGACCCTTTTCTTCATGCTTCTACTGAGAGCTGCGAGGCAACTGGTTGTCATAGTACAACTTCAGTCGACTCCCATTCACTAATCCTTCCTTCCACTCCCCATTCAAAGTCTTCAATTGCGCAGCTCCTCCCTCTGTAACATAATCGATCTGATATGGCCCTAGACAATGCGATATGAACTTCCCAGGATGTTTTATGAACTTGCTATCATATATCAGGACTAGATCACCTTGTTTAAATGCCTTCTTCCTAATGTTCCTATCATGGTAGGCCTTCTCTCTTTCCTTCTGTACCTACTGATGGAATCCTGCAATAAAGTTGTCTTCCTCCAGTTCAACCAACTATGCAAGCCTCTCTTGAACAACACCAGGGTCATCCATAAATGTAAAGGCAACAATTATTAGGCTTGGTACCAAATATTCCATTGTAACAATAGCTTCAAGACCATATACCAACTTAAAAGGCGTCTGCATTGTTAGTTTCTTGCAAGTGGTTCTATAGGCCCATAATACTACTGGTACTCTTAAATCCCAATCATCCATGTTCACACTGAAAATCTTAGTTAGTGTTGTTTCCAAAATCTTGTTGAATGCTTAAACTGTCCCATTTTCTTGTGGATGATAAGGTGTACTCTTTTGATGGTGGACTACAAATTCTTCAGTCAGGGCTTCAACTATCTTATTGATGAAATGTGTTCCTTGATCGCTCATAAGGATATTGGGGCATCCAAACCTGGTTATGATGTCATCAAATATGAAGAACACAACTATAGTTTCACTACACTCCTTAACTGCTCTTGCTTCAGCCCATCTGGTCAAGTATTATGTCGCAGTAAGTATGTACCTTTCTCATGTGTGCTTTCCTAGTGGGTTTATAGGTCCAACGAAGTCAATGACCCATTTCTCAAATGCTTGTAGGGTCAGTTGTGGTGCTAATGGCATTTCATCTCTTCTGGATTGTTTCCCAACTCTTTGGCATATATCACAGGCTCTGGAATAGTCTTTAGAATCTCTGTGTAAGGTAGGCCACCAAAGGACAACTCTCAGAACCTTCTGGGAAGTTTATTTTCCTGCATAATTCTCTCATGTGATGCCTTCATTAGATTCTGTGAGGATCAGTGGTTGTTCTACCTTCATAACACATCTTCTTAATACCTCATCAGGTCCCATCTTGTATATATGTCCAATTATAAGTGAGAAGTCAACAACGCACACTACTAGTTGTTTCTTCTGGGGAATTGTATATTCACTAGGTGTTATTCCTGTTGACAGGAACTAGACTATCTCGGTGAAGTGGTCATCAATATTCCTAATGGCCAATAGTTGTGCATCCGGTAGTGCATCCTCCAAAATGGTTGGCTCTTTCCCATGTTCCAACCTCGACAAGTGATAAGGACCTTTGTTCATTCTCCCCAGCTTTACTATGATCTCAAAATCATATTCTTGAAACAGAAGACGCCATCTGCATATCCTTCCCCCCAACACTGGCTTGTTGACTAGGTATTTTAGTGCAGAGTGATCAGTAAACATTTTAAAGTGTCCTCCCAACAAGTAGTGGTGGAACTTCTACAGCGTGTACACCATGTCTAACCCTTCTCGCTCAGTGGTGGTGCAATTAATTTCAGCATAATAGCTTCCTGCTAACAAAGGATAATGGGTGGTCAATATCTCTTGTTCCCAGTTGTGCTAACACAACTCCTAAAGAAATGGAAGACACATCGACATGCACATGAAACTCCTTAGTCCGGTCTGGGAAAACCAAAATAGGCGCAGTAACCATTTTCCATTTCAGTGTGTCAAATCTCTGTTGGCATTCTTCTGTCCAACTAAACTAACAATCCTTCTTCAACATCTTCTCCATGGGTGTTGTGATCTGAGAATATCCCTTAATGAACTTCTTGTAGTAGCTTGTGTGTCCCAATGCAGTGCACAACTGTTTAACTGAAGTAGGATGGGGTAGATCAACTATAATGGCGATCTTGGATGGATCTACCAACAATCCTTGATTGCATACAATATGACCTAACAACACTCCAAATGGTGAAAATAAAATACATTTCTTCAGGTTCAAAGAAATTTGACACTGCCTTCATTTATCCAACCTTAGCTTTAGACATTCAATACGATTATTCAATAAAATGAAAACATTCCAATCATCAAAATATGCTTCTAGAAATTTATGCATAAATTCCTTGAATACTTCGACCACCACCCTGGAAAAGATGGTTGGCGCATTCTTCAATCTGAATGGCATTACTGTGTATTGGTAGGATCCCCATTATGTTTCAAATATGGTCTTATGGTGATATTCCTTGGCAATCCGGATCTGATGGTATCCTGAAAATCCATCTGTAAAAGAATATACTTCTTGGCCTCCCACATTATCTAACACTTCATAAGTGAATGGTGTACGAAAGGGATCATGTAAACAAGAAGCTCAACTCCTCAAATCCTCATGTAAATAGGCTGTCCAATGAATGTCATCTCAACTCTTGGTCCTTCTACGTCTCTTTGGCCTTTTGTTTCTGCGATGTTCACCTTCCTAGGATCATCATATTCATCAACGCTGATGTTGTAACAGCCTTGTAGTTTCTAGAGAGGCGCAGTCCATTCATCCTCTTCTTGTTCCAAAGGAAGGCTAGATGCTTCCTTGAATACCTTCTTTCTCACAATATGTAATTCTTGATCTATTGAAGGAAATTGGCTTTCAAATAAGAAGGTAGTTACAAAATTCTGAGTCATACCTTCCCAATCCATAGTGATGAGGTGCAGCTCTGCTTGGAGGTACCAGTTGATAGGGGTGGTGTCTAGTGTGTTAATGAATTTGTGCACCCATTGTTCTTGAGGAATGTTTCTCCAGGCTTCCTCACAGCTTCTCACATGGTCCTTTTGGCAACTTCAACCTATGTATCGATGTTTGTAGCCTTCTACTTGTGTTGAGAATCACACTTTCATTAGGGTGCGACACTGTACCCAATCTGCAATGTTACTTTTGTGTGCCCCTGACCATATTGCTAGTGTGTCTTTTAGGGCCTCATCCATCACCAATAATCTTTGTTGTATAGGTACACTTTCTTCAAAGTCCGACAAGAAGGTTTCTAAAGGATTCAAACCATCAAAGGTGGGTAAGTTGCTTACTTTTGTGCCAATCCAATGAACTTATCTGGTTAATCTAGCACATCTTCTTGTAGATACTTCATACATCCTATTATGCCAATTCTCCAGTGCTTCTTCTGAGTCTGATGAACATGCACTCTCACTTCACCAGATTAGGTTCCCATCGTCTGTAGGATTAGAGTAGTCCTACTGTTTGGATGTTATCTTATATATATTTTCTAGTGCATATGCGTGGTCTTATTCTCTGATAGGTTCTGTGTATCACTGACCTTCATCTGGATATAAGGGTGCAATGACCCTTAGGCCATCTCTTTCAAAATTCATACGTCTTTTCTTTAAATCAAACACAGTGGAGTTATTGAAAGCCCAATAAATTCCTAACAACGCGGGGTAAGGACAACTATCATCAACTATTTCAATTACCTCAAAATATGCAAATGTTCTAACTCCATCAATGTCCATAGGGACATGTTTTAATCTGCCAAAAGGGCTTACAAATTGCTGATTGGCCATCCTAAGCTTGATAGGGGAATAGATCAACTTCAATTTTCCCATCAGTTCCCAGGTTTGCTTCATCATGACATTGACCTCCGACCCTAAGTCGAGGACTACATAATCTATCTCATACTCTCCTATTTGAGAATTAAAATGTAATTCCTTATTTTTCTTTCTCTTCTTACCGATTTGGTGTATT
>JZKD02S1599314.1:153625-165092 GCA_000966675.3 Picea glauca | reverse complement strand
AGAATTTCAGTCTCAGTTTCTATCGCTCTTTGGGTGGAGGTTTCTTCTTCTTTTTGTGGTTTTATATTTTTCCTAAATCTACCTCTAGGATCTCTATTTCTCATGAAATCATATTGAAAAATGAAAGAACTAAGATTGAGTTTCAGAGTACCTGTGATAACTGATATGTCGGTTTTCACCCTTTTTCTTTCCACAGCTGCTCTTACTGTCAACCTGCTAACACACCAAACCAAGCTAAGTGCATTCCAAAACTAATCGAAACAACTATCTTCTTACCTTTTAAACAGCTCCCCGGCAATGGCGCCAAAAATGTCAGGCTTCTAAATTGAAGCTTTGAGTGACCTGAAACACTAAATTGTCAAACCAGGGTTGGTAAACTTTGAGCCGATACACAGTATGTGCATGTAAGCGTCTAGTCTCTATATGAATGCTATCCTAAGAAGAAAACATACACCTATTCTGAGAACTTGAATCTTAATGGCTAACTTGAAACTGAGCATTTCCTATTTAAGTCATAAACAGAAAAACAGTCTTGTGCTCAAATGTTGGTGCTACTATTTCTATTCAAAAGTGTGGTTCCACCAGATTAGTTTACCTCTATGTCCGATCATCTACCATAATAATTTCTATTCAAGCCATGACACATAGAGTATTGTCAAAAATGCATTCATTCTGAGCAGCAAAAATCAATCTAATTCTGTCTACAGGAAAACAGAGTACTATCCTATCTACTGGTACCAGGAGCTCAATTCGTTCTAACTGTAATCTAACTGTTCTAATCAAGCAAGGTAACCACTGTCTCGCAAAGCAAAGTGCATGCTAATTCTGAGTTATATTCGAATTGAAAATGAAAATCCAAACAATACCTCGTTTGTACTCTTAAACCCTACAGGCATCAATCATATGTGTTATATTCACCAATGCAAAAGATAACAGTATATGGGAAATGATTCTGTTGGAGAACGATTACACACAATTCTGAAACACTAAATCTATGATGCACTATGAGTTGCAGATATACTATTTAGGTACATGAATACTAACACACTGAAGCAACTAAATCTATGACATAACAAAGCTAAATCTATTGCAAAATAAGGCAGCGACTTGCACCGGTTTGGCGGGCCCAACCAAACGGCACAAACATTGTGGGTAACAACCAGAGCTGACTAGATCATTCTATGCAAACATGGTGTAACTTCGCACCTCATTAACTCATAAGAACAATACTCAGATCATATGACATTCGAATAATATAACGTAACAGTGGTTTTTATTCAAAAACATAGGTTCACGGCATAACATAATCCAGCAACAATAACAACAACCCGCTCTCAGGAGTGATCCCAGGTTTATATCCAAATCCTTCTGTTTGTAACAGTCTAAAACAAAGGTACGTAAAACAAACGGATCCCCGATCCGAGAATAGTCTTGGAATCAAGTTTTTAAAACATATTTCACATCTTCGTGACACGTAGTGTCACTAAGTGTGAACGATGAAGAATAATCGATCCAGGTTTATCATGATGCCTTCGAGCACCCTGTGGCGATGACTCCAGCTGTCATGCAAATCTCTCTGTCTCCCATTCGAACCATAACGCACAGATCTTGAGCAGCTCCAATGGTACCTCCATGGGTACGAGTTGGTACCTGGTACCGGCATCCTGTTCCAAAAATAGAAGTGGTACCTAACCCAAGCGATATTAGTTCCAATACCAATTTAAAGCATTAAAGTGCATAAAAATAGCTTGAAATGCAAAGATACCTTAGGTAACCCCATCGAATGGTAGGGAGATGTTAATTATGTCAAAACGAGGCCAAAAGGGTAGTACTGGCATATAAGTGGAGGTCTGTGGTATATAATATAGGCAAAGAACATGATCAAAACTGGGGACCAACAGGCACCACTCTAGTCGCTACGATTGATATCAATGTCACATCTCTGACCTTTCTACATCATGTGGGAGATGACTCTCTCACCTCTTCTAGTCACGCTGAGAGCAATTCACCAGCAATTGTAAATTATGTTGGGGGCATTCATACGATTAAGAAGCCTAGACATGTCAGACGTAAGTCCATATTCCTTTGCAAGACTTGCAAAGGAAGTCACCTTACCTGTTTGTGTCTTGCTATTGTCGAGATACTAGAAGCATGGTTCTCACTTGAGGGCCCTTCAGGTTATGAGTCATCTATGGTTTCTCCACACTCTGTTCCTTCTTTGGTTGATACAACATTCATGCCGATGCAATCTTTGGATGACACCCCTCTTCCTTTAGGGTTTGATGCATCCCTTGACCTTGTTGTCTCACATCCCGTTCAAACAGTTATTTTTTTGATGCAATATTCGACCGAAACCTATCATATGTTTGGGGGTGATGCATCCCCTAACCTTGTTGTCTTGCATCTCTTTCAACCAGTGGTTGTGTCAATGCAATCTTCGACCAAAACCTCTCCTATGTTCAGGGGTGATGCGTCCCTTGACCTTGGTGTCTCGCATCATGTTCAACCAATGGTCGTGACAATGCAATATTTGATTGACACCACTCCTAGTTTTGGGAGTGATGTGTCTCTTGACCTTTTTGTCTCGCATCATATTCAACCAATGGTTGAATAAGTGGTCACGCTGATGCAATTTTCGGTTGATCCTGCTTTTCTAATTCTAGTTTTATACCTTCTATACCATGTCATTAGCATTTCTGGTACTGCACCTTCTGAAAAAGAGAGAGTTTTACTCTCCCTCAGTACTCTCCCTCCAAGTCCTGGAGAATTTCCCTTTGATTGGGATGGTATTTTTGGGTATCCAATGCCTCCTCATATGTCCTTTCAAGTAAGAGACATTATCTGATATATCACGAAGATGATAACCTTTGTTATCACTTTATCCTCCTTGACTTGGAGAGATTTGGGTTTTCCCAAGCTTGTGTCAGTTATTCTTAAGATACTGACATTTCACAGAAGTCCATCACGGGAGCCTTGGTCTCCCCCATGACATGCCACCTAGAAACTCCCAAGCGAGTCTGATTTAAGCTCTTTTTTGACTCATCTAAAAAGAGAAAATATTGTTGTGTGAATTTGTCCCTTTCACACTCGTTACATTGGACTTGAAAGGTCATGAGTCTTAGTTAAGCTATATTTCGACTCATTTTCAAAAAGTGAAAAGATTGTCGAGTGAACTTGTCTCTTTCACACTCGTAAATTGGATTTCAAAGGACGTCTATTTGGTAAAATTTTAACCCTTTTTCACACCAAGTAGACTGCGATTATGAAAAAGGTCATTTTTTGGTGTGAAATTGTGATTGCATCGCATGCCCTTGCTTGCAGTATTGAGCCTATAGTCGATTCTCGCTTTGTGTTATAAACGATGTGCCTCAACATTTTTTTCATCCTCAACCAAGAAGATCCTTGTTTATATCCTTCACAATTTGACACCCTATGCCCAGGAGGGAACATTCCCCTGAGTGTCCATCTCTCGCATGCATCTCCTTGCATTGAGAATAGGTATGTTCCACTGCTAGAACTAGGTTTTCTTACTTGTGACACGTGTTTCCTCCTCTATATCATAACATTCATTTGAATATGAAAAAACAAAAAAAGACAAGCGGGAAGGAAGTATTATCTTATGTTGGCAGCAGTCATGTCGCCTTTGAACAGAGCACAAAGTTATTGAGTCCATTTGTCATCATAATTTTGGGTTTAGCATGGACTTAGGAAGATGAGCTAGTTACAGAGAGTTTTCTCCACTGACTCATTACTCTTCCAGTACCTATGGAGAATTTTATTGATGCCTCATACATCTCATGGTTTCATCATTGAGTCTATGTTGTCAAAGTCTTCCATATGTCTCATGATATTGTTCAAAGGATGTCTATAAAACTATGTCGTCCATTCCTCAAAACTCTTGAATTTTCATGTTGGTCATACCCTCAGCTTGTCTCAGAATCACATGATGTTGTATTCCTATCACGCACCCTGGTCCTACTTTCATCATTGGTAGGTAACCTTGAACCTAGCAGTTGGCATTTCATCATTGGTCGTTGACTGGGTGGTTTCCCTTGTGTTTGATGGTAATACATATATTAACACATTGGGATTTTTGCAGTGTCTTAGATTCCATTAGCCTTATTGGTTGTTTCCTCTCCTTTGTCAGTAATTTTCCTCATTGGTTGTTATTCAGAGGGTCTTTTTTGTGTACCGCTTGCACTTGGCACACGCAAAAGATGCACATGATCATTGGTTCGTGAACATGTTCTTCATCTGATTTACTCCAAATCATGAAGCTCCTTCTTTGTACCTCATTCTGAATGATGAGAGATGCCTTAATGCTCTCCTTTCAGTGGGTCTCCTTCCATCGACTTCAGCTCATCTATTCTGGAAATGAGACCTAGATTCCTATGAGTACCTTGAGGCTTGCAGTCATTAATGGTAGGTTCTCTCACCATCGACAGTTGGGAATACATCAATGTCTCATGATCGATGGATTCTTCAAGTGTTCGACCCCAACTCCTTTATTCACACTTATGAGAATGTACTTGATTCCTTGATACCTCTTTCATCATCCATAGGTTGTCTCACGTTTGTTAACAATATACCTCAATGACTGGTAATCAAATAATGTCTCATTGTGTTCGACCTCAACTCCTTTATTCACATGATGTAGACCTGCACTTTGTCGGATTGTGTAGAAGACTTGAAGACATTAGTATGTGGCCACAGCTTTCCTGAGTTGTTGCTTCCTTTTCATTGGACCAATACCTATATGACTTCAGTGATCATGGGAGAACAGATTGCACTCCATTGTATACAGATATCTTCAGATTGATTTTGAGACTGGTTCTACTAGGCCTTGTTCATGACTATGACATCCTTTGGCATGTAACCACATTTGTATTTTCCTATTCATCACCATAGACAATTTTTTGGTATATTTTCACATGGATCTGCAATGTAATTCAAATTGGCAACCATGTATGCAAATTCAGTGTAGAATGTAATGAGAAACTAGTTCTTCCAACTGGTTACCCATCACTCCACTTCTGGATTTTTATAATATAATTTGGACATTGCAAATACTCCTCTGACCTCACACATTAGGGGGCATCTGTTATAGAAATATTTTCCTCGTCCTATGCAATCTTGCACAGAGGGACTTTTTCCGTTCCCCTATGCAAACTTTTCATCCCTTTTTGCAAATCCCAGAGCTAAAAATACATGTTTTTCCACATGTACGCACCTTGCCTACTATAAAGCATGCATATACACAGGTTGCACCACTACAGACCACATACACTGGAATTTGTGCCCAAAAATGAAAAATGGTGTTGGGTTTCCATGTCACGACAAGAGATCAATGGTCCTTGGCCTTCCATATACTTGAAAAGTTTTGAATCGGCCCATCAGTTCCATTTGAAGGATATAAATGGGTCAATTCCGAGCTATGGAAAAGAGGAGAAAGAATTCAAATTTGAGAGAAAAGTTACTCTAGAGGAATTATTCACTTCATATTGAGTTTGCATCCCTTTGTCCTTTAAGTCTGAACACAATGCTCAACCCCCAAGCTCTTCCCTTATTGATTGAGAACTTCATTGTCTCTCTTCCATGAGCTTGCCTTGGGTGGAGGATTGAAGTGGTGGAGGCCCAACTAGAAGGAACTTAGTTTCTCAGTTTTGAACCATGTCGACACGGAAGTCTATAACTTTTTCACTTATGTTGATCATATATTAATAGAAATACTCTTTTCTCTTCCAATTGATATCTTGCAAATATTTGAATTATTATTCCATGGGAATATTTGTAATGTATATTAATGGATTATGCTATTGAATGTGCTAACATCATATATTATCACCATATGATTGCTTTGCTTGGTTGTTGAGGACTAGTTGCAGGTATATTACTTTGGGTCAAGTGCTCAATGGTGGAATTCATCGAACATCTGGACGAGGTAGGCATTTTATCTTGTCTTTATAGCATATTTGTTTATATAGAATACTTGAGAATAGAGTTGATTTCTGCAGTCATTTTTGTCTGTTGTGGTTTACCCTAGCCATAGAGAGATTTTCCTCGTAACATGTCTATAAGTACCCTACTTATGACAAATAAATGTACTCGATTGTGGAAGTGTGCCACCAGTGGACACATTACATTCTTGAGAAGGAGACAGACATCCACACTGATCATAAGCCACTGTAGTTCATACAGACACAAGGAAAATTGTAGAATGACCACCATGATCAGAAGTGGTCCACATACTTGCAGCAATTCCACCTCAACATCAAGTATAAAACAAGAAGCACCAACCGCGTCCTTGATTTCCTCAACCGATCGCCAGTCACTGCACTCACCATGGTGCTAGACTCTTGTGGCCATGAGACCTATGAATGGACCCAACTCTATGAGACAGACCTGGACTTCACCACCACCTACCAAATGTTGGGTGCAAACACAATTGTCGCTAATTTCCATCTTCAGGATGGGATGTTGTGTTGTTTGAGCCATATATGTGTTCCATCAAGCGAGCGAGAAAAGTTGATTTGGGAATCCCACTATAGTCAAGTGGAAGGACACTTCGATGTCAAAAA
The DNA here is from genome assembly GCA_000966675.3 of Picea glauca. NCBI lineage: Eukaryota > Viridiplantae > Streptophyta > Pinopsida > Pinales > Pinaceae > Picea > Picea glauca. Next base: position 158,514 of record JZKD02S1599314.1, on the reverse strand, counting down.
CACAGTGGAAATGCTTCATAAACATTTCTACTGACTAAAACTTCTACAGGAGGTCAGCAAGTATATCAGGTCCTGCACTACCTGCATTATTGCCAAACCGACCACTAAGAAATAGGGATTTCACACCCCTCTTCCTACTCCTGATAGGTCATGGGAATCCATCTCAATGGACTACATGTCGGTCCTCTCATCCACCAAGAGGGGAAATGACTGTGTTTTTGTGGTTGTTGATCGCTTTTCTAAGATGGATATTTTGGTCGCCTACAAGAAGAGCATCACACCAGAGGCCACCGCTAAGCTCTTCTTTGAACAAGTATGGGTACATTTTATAATCCCACAAACCATTGTCTCAGATCAGTACAGTCGATTTCTCAACACATTATGGTCGAGCCTCTGGTCACTTCTGGACACCAAGCTCACCAAATCCACGGCCTTCCACGCCCAGACAGATGTCCAAACTAAGGTTGTAAATCGAATGATCGTCCATATCCTACGCATGTATAATTCCAATCACCCTCACACATGGGATGAGACTCTTCCCTATGTCCATCATAGCTACAACTTATCCTTGCATAGCTCAATCGACCACATCCCCTTTCAGGTGGGATTTGGATTCCAACCATTGGGTCCCATAGATGTTGCACTACCCCTTGTGTTCACCTCGGCCGACTCATCTCCTGCTCCAACTGAAGTTGAAAAAGCCACCTGGTTGATTGAGAGGATCCAACACATCCACCAACAGGTCTAGGATATCCTACATAAGTCCAATGACAAGTACAAGCAGTGCCATGATCAACACCGGGTGCCACATAAGTTTCAAGTGGGCGACAAAGTTTGGTTTCACTTGTAGAAAGAACACCTTACAAGACCCCATTGGAAACTTCACCCACTCTACTATGGGTTGTACACCATCACCAAGGTTGTGGGTGATAATTCTTTTGAGTTCATCATTCCTCCTTTCCTTTGTCTATACCCAGTGTTGAATGTGGATCTCCTTCGACCTTACTTCCCACCATTAGTGGACACCTCAGAGGTAGAAGAACAAATGACACCAACAGATCTGAAATCTGACTACATACAACATGAATCCAATGATCAGATTGTGGAAAACTAGATCAAGGTCACTTGCTAGCAAAGGATCTATCTTTATCGAGTTGTCAAAGTAGGGCAACTCTTGCACCAAGGCAAGTGGCTCACCTGGGGCCAAATTCAGCATAAATTTCCTTATCTAATGGGGCACTCAATGCAATGGATAAAATTGATTCCTAAGGGGGGAGGATTGATCTAGATGGATGCCGGTGGCCTCCCACCTATTCCAACTAGATCATTTTGGAAGTTTTCTAGTTTGGTAGTTTTTTTTCTAGTTTTCAAGTATGTGACTTCTAGGGTCGTTTTGAGGCCCTAAACAACATTTTTAGGGCTCTCCAAAGTCATCTTGTGCACTAGTTAAGAGTCTTATGACAACATGTGTATTCCTCATATATACCTTTCCAACGGGCTATCGTGCGCCTAAAACGGAGATCGTATGCAAAAGTTACAACCCCGAGAAGTTGGTGTACTAACTTACCCAAACTGGGCCCACATGACCTTTGGCACTTCATCTCCTAGGATTAGGTTTTTGGATGTATAGGGTTTTTGAAATTCTTGTTTATGGTAAAAATGCCTTTAGGGCCTCATTGTAATCATCTTCTTGCGAATGAGCGCAGTCGTCACATCTCTTCTCAGAGATAAGCCACCACCATTCTAGCAAGCTTGTTTTCCGCTGCATTTTATAGTTTCATCTTATTTCCTTATTGAACAGAAGCCAGTTTTATTGTATATTTGTTATTATGTGTTAAGAATATTTTGATAATGATTTGTATCCATTTCGTTCTTCTCATAAAATATGGATCAATCAGTCACCAAATCCCTAGAGTTAAATTCCAAAATCCTTAGAACATCTTCCTTTCCACAAATCCATTATCCCACATTGAAAATCTATACACCAGCTTCTTGATCAAACCAGCACTACTCCTTTATGTCGATCATGCGAAGAAGTATCCTAGAAATTTTTCAATACTTTCCATTTATTGAAGTCGAAGCCTATATTTCCTTGACAAAGAGAGATTTAACGTATATTATCGTTCCACTAGTTTCTATGCACATTGGTTATGGTATAATTTGGTACCCTAATTACCCCTCTTTTATCTTGGAGACATCATTGGAATACACATCTTCTTGTTGATTATTCACCCTCAAGACCTTATGGAAGGATATTGATCCGGAAATCCTTAGACGTTGCTTATTTATTTACATATATATACATGCAGTATCTAAACTTGATCCAAAATTAATTTATTGACTGTATTGAGGTTGTTTGCAAGATTTTGATGATGTGCTCTTTACCCAAAAAAGTATCAATTGATGATTAGTTTATTGATTAGTTAGATGACACAACATAAAATAAAATAACTCAAATTACATATAGATAGCATACTTTTGTTTCATCTTTAAGTTCCATTCAAGCCAATGAAAATTGCTTTCTCCATCTCAAATATCAAAATCACATGTAAAATGACTCACATATGCCAATTCAATGGAATCTCTTTAATTACATTACTTGAAACAATAAAATAAGTTCACCATTGAAATCCTTGCGAAATTATGAGATATTTGTCTATAAAGTCGACCAAATTCCGAACTGTCTCAATTTCACCCTCTTTGGCACACAAAAAAATGCATTAAATGACCTCAAATCACAAAATAGACCTCAAATTCATGATCCTTGTGAAAAATCATGAAAATGAGTATAAAGATGCCTATGTTCCGTCAATATACCTCATGGCATGCTTTACGAGACAACATATTTAGCCTCTTCTTAGCATGTAAATAGAGACATCCGTACGACCTAGAAATCCATGTTCTTTCTTGGAAAATCTACCACCCTGAGATCCATGCAGACCTCGAAATGTGCAAACATGGGATTTTATGTGCATTGGGATTTGTGCCCAATATATAGGGTGCGGGTTAGAACCTCCCGCACGAATTAATTGGCAACTTAATATTGATTATAGTGGGATCCCATAATAAGATGAAATGTTGGCGTATTGGTTGGAACTGTGGCTAATTTAGTGGAGGTCGGGGGTTCTATTCCCCGTGACCCTTGGCATATTCTTTTGTATGTTTTATATATAAAGTATATGTGTAGTTATAACATAACTCCCGTGCGAATATTGGATATGGTTTTAAACCATATCATATATATAATATGGTAACCCCCCCCCCCATGCTATGGTATGGTAGTTACATGCTATACAAAAAAAGCCAACGGCTAAGGGTCGAGGGCTTAGACCCTCAACCTTTGCCCACCCATTTGAACCTTTACACTAATTTAAATATATTGTTTTCCATATGTAGGTTAAGACCCATCATATGGCACGTTGGTAGTGGGGGATATGTTAAGTCTTGGGAGGTTATGGAGGTCATGCGTTCAACCCCCGTCAACTCTATAATTTTAACATACATTAACCAATATTGGCCAATGGGAGGTTGCCATGTTCCACACCCCTCATTAGTTGACCTTGCCACTTGTCATCATAGGAGTGGACCACTTGTGTGCCACTTGTCAACCTATAACTCCTCCACCTGGAGATATGATCTGCCTAGTTAGCTACCAATAATCATGTGCCACATGTCACCCTTGCAGTGGTGACACGTTTCACCTCTTTTTTCCCATGTACTTTGACCTTTGACCTAGTTTCACTAGAACTTTGACTACTCATAACTTTTTCATACGAACTATGTTTGACTTTTTGTTTGTGACGTTGGAACGCTGACGACAAGCTCTATGCATTAATTCCATTTCTGGGATGATTTTAGACGGTCAAATTTTGAGCATTTATGGATCCCTTGGGACCTTTGTGAGAATTCATTATATTCTCCTAGATCACACCTTCCCACTGAAAAACTTTTAGACCTCCAAAAGTATAAATATTCAACAACTTAGTGCTTATAATTCACTCTTCCATCTTGTTGAATCTTTTGAAAATTAGTCTTCATCTTCGGTCTTCGACCTCAGGTACTAGATCAATGCACTTTTATCTGCTTCTGGAACATAGCTCTAACTATGGCCTCTAACATTGTCACTAATAGCTTTGGCTCTGGCTTATAGATTCCCTGACAACAAAAGTCTTGTTCATTGAATCTCTACAATACATGTATCCTGTATTTCAACATCCACTCCCATCTTCTATTGTTGAATATATTCCATCTCGTCCAAATTGAAACCAAGTTGAATGTTGATCTATGTCTTTCCCATTTGGACTCTATGTTCTTGTACTATTGATGTATTTGTAGGATTCTCTGAAGGAATACTATGTACATTGTCGCTCATGCCTTAAAGAACAATTATGCTTGTATTGTTATCATATGTACTTGATTTATTTTGTTCAAGGTATACATCCATACGAACATGACGTGGTGTTTTAAAAATATACTTATAGCATGCGCCTTTATGCCTCTTATTTCTGAAGAGGATATTTCTCCTTTACTATCTCTAGAAAGTTTTGCATTACTTCAATTCACTTTCCTCTCTCAATATACATGCTCCAACCACCTGCATCCTTCTGCTCCTTCACTTCCAGTTCTTCAGAATCAAGAATGTTGTCTTATGCAATTTGATCCATAACTATCCCTTTAGCTAACTATAGGACAATACAATTGTCCATATTGTTTTCTAAAGGCATAGAAATATTTATAATGATATTCATCTCACTGTAGAACAATATGTATATGTGGTTATCTAGAAATATCTCTAATGATATTCCTCTCACTCTAAAGCAATATGTAAAGGTGCCTATCTCGAAATATCTCTAACATGATTCCTCTCACTCTCAACATCATATAAGGTG
>JZKD02S1599314.1:134471-145380 GCA_000966675.3 Picea glauca | reverse complement strand
AAAAAAAAAAAAAAAAACAAGAGTTAACCCTCCTGAATGTTGTCTATTTGCAGGATGTATGTTCACTGGAGAAAAAGAGAGCATAAGGATTTTTATGTGTTGGTCGATGAGGACCTTGATGCTCTTGCTACATTGTTGCAGTGTGGTTTGTTAAAAAATTTCCAGTGTCCTTTCATGTGAGCACAACCTAGGCTACTGAACGCCTTGGTGGATTATTGGCATCCCGATGCAGAGGCATTTATGCTAGAGGGGAAATCGTTGGCTCCAACGACAGAGGATATCTACTTTCTGACTGGCCTCTCAAGGAGAGGGGAACCAGTCAATTTTTTCACCTTTCCCTCTAGACCTCACAACATATCGGAGTTGATTAGACTCCATTGTGAAGCTGATACTAACAGAATGAGCTCGCAGGTGTCTATAAGATCTAAAATTTATCACTGAAAGTGATAGTGTTTCTCATTGGACAGATTACTGGATCTACGTCTTTGCATCAGGCTTCCTGTGCGCACATGAATTTTGCAGTTTAGTGCCTAAATGCACAAATATTTGACTGGAGCACCACATTACTAGATTGTATGAAGAGGCAATTAATAGAGTGTCGAATGTGGAATCAGAGGAATTTTGGGTTTGGGATGATTCTTTGTGCTTTCTTCTTTGAGAGAGTGCCCAGTTTCAGTCCTAGAGAGGTAATACGAGGGCACCATGCGTCTAGCCTCACGTTATGCATATGGGCGGCATTGTTTCCACGACAGGGGGGGGGTAAGGACCATTGAAGCCTTTGATGACAAATTTTTTTCTTGGTGGGTGTGACAGATTCTGGTCATAAAGGACTACCCCTATGCTATAATTGACTTCTCTAGAGATCCTGAGATACTGGTACCTCCCGGTGAGAAGCGAGGAGAGATGGGTAACCTTGTTTTTTTCTTTTTCTTTTTTAAAGGTATTTAATTTTTTATGTTGTTTTTATATATATCATTTTTTTTGTATACATCAAAGTATTTGACAGATCTATGTATGTTATGTGCAGATGTGGGGCCAGTGTGACCAGCGGACATTGCGAGGAATAGGTGACTTCCTCGACCAAAATTCGCCCCAGCCGCAGCCAACAGACCAGTAGCAGCAGGAGGACCTCCATCCGGTGAGGCTAAGAGAGTTTTGAGATGAGTAGAGAGAAACTTTACCTCACTCACTCTCATAACACCCATGGTAGATATCAAGGATCTGCCCCCATCTATGCAGCCTCATGTAGTGGGGGCACCACGGATGTGGGTTCGACTTTTTCGGTGTTTGGAAAACATTGTTGACTATTATAACAGGGCCAACAGGCCCTGTCCTTAGTTAGCCTTGACTTTTCACGTGCCGAGGGCACTATCTGTATATTTTTGAGGGCATAAGCCCCATGACTCGTTATTGGACATATTTTTTAGTTGCTTGCACCCATGCATGTACTCTGATATTTTTTATATTATATATGGATTTTTATGTATTTTTATCTGTTTATGGACTACATTTATTTTACCAATGTATTTACATGTGTGTGTGTGTGTGCTTTTCATTACATGTGTGCAATATGCCAATCTAATACATGATTATCTAGGGAGTATGTAACTTGATTCAATCTTCTGGGAACATGGATATATGTAATTTAATCAAATCTTTGTTCTAAGAGACGTACCCTAAGGAACTGTCGGTGTAGAGTAGGATCATAAACGTGGTACACTCCATTTAACTGATACACAACTAGCTGAGCATCTAAATATACCCGAAGACGAGAAATACCATGCAACAAAGCATCACATAGAAACTCTAGAACTGCAGTGTATTCGGAAACATTGTTTATGGTGTCACTTAAACAGATACCTCCTGAAGATAAAAACTGGCCTTGAGGTGTGTAAATTACCCAAGCTGCGGAAGAAAGCCTCTGAGTGTGTCGGCTAGCGCCATCCGTAAACCCAATGAACACCTTCAATTCACTTGACATCTGCCATAGTGAAAAAGACGACATCAAAACAACACGTCCATAAAACCAAAAAGGGTGAAGACTAAAAACGCAAATGTGTAGGAACTATACATATGTTAAAAAAAGTTGCCCAAGGTGACCTACCTATGAGTAATACTTCTTGAGGTAGAGCCCATTTCTAGGCTCTGCCAAAGCATTTCCCTCAAATTCTACCAGACGATAAGTGCCCTTTTTTAGAACCTATTTTACGATGAAAGGTCTGAACCACATGGGTTTGAACTTGCCTACCCTCAGGGGGTCTTTATCTTGGTCATAGACCAGGACAAGGTTGCCTTCCAAGAAAATATGAGGACGAATAGACCGATCATATTGACACTTGAATTTTATTTTTGTGAGCCTCGTTGGCCAAGGCTTCATCCCGATGCTTCTCATTGAGTTGATCGAGGTATAATAAACACTCTTCAAGCGGTGAAGTGTCTGGCAACAATTGTACTGCCAACTTGAGAGATGGGATCTGGCACTCTATAGGCAAGACTACTTCCAGCCCTTAAACGAGTTGAAAAGGTGAGAAACCATTTGCAGTCTTAACAGACGTTCAATAGGCCCATAATGTTGAGTATAACATCAAATTCCAATTTGACTTGGCCAAATTGATCATTCATTGTAGGATGGTCTTAAGAGATTTATTGACATATTCCACCTAACCATTTTCTTGAGGGTAGTAGGGTGACGAATGTTCTTGCCTCAACCCAATATTTGATGTTAACTCGGTCATCATTTTGTTTTGAAAGTGATTTCCATGGTCAGTGACAATCTCTCTCGGGACGTTGAATCATGATATAATCTGGTTAAACAAAAAGAGGGTGGCAGTCTCACCATCATCTTTGAACGTTAGCATATCTTCAACCCACTTGGTGAATTAGTATATTGCTACGATGATATAATGGTGCCCCCTTGCTGAAGGAGGGTAGCAGGTAGAGTAATCAATCCCCCACTTGTGGAAGGGGCCAACGGGGATGTTGAGAAACATGGTAGTGGGATATGCCCTCATCTTCCGTGAGAAGATTTGACACGTGTGGCACTTCTTGACTGATGTGATACAATATTTGATTAGTGTCGACTAGAAGTAACCGGCTCATAGAATATTTTGGGTTGTTTCCAACCCGGACAAATGACCGCCACATGCTCCAATATGGAAATCGTTAAGCACGATTTATGCTTCTTCATGAGTGAGGCACCAGCGAAGGATGCAATCTACACCTCGACAATACAAAGTATCTTCGAGTATGAGATAGTTATTGGCCCGATGGCATATACAGCGACGCTCATCATGAGAAGCAGAGGTGGGGCACTTCAAAGTATGGATATAGACAAGTATATCTCCATACCAGGGGTCCGAAGATGCTATCAAAAACATGTCTCATTGAATAGATGACTCTTCAGGCATAACATCACCTGACTCGACCGGAAGTTCCAAGATGAGTTCCGCAAAGACCAGTGACTTTTTGGATTTCGTTGAAATGAAATCTAAGTCAAATTGCTAGAGGACAACTATCCATCTACTGATATTTCCGTCGATTACCTGTTGTTTCAACGCGTATTGAAACGGATTCACAACGGCAATGACAGTGGTCTTGTGAAACAAAATATAATGACGGAACCATTGGACGGCATGAACTGCTGCCAATGCAAGTTTTTCAATATGAGAATAATTCAGTTCCAATCCAACCAGGCCTCAGCTCATGTAATAAATCACATATTCTAAGAGCAAATCATCCTCCTGAACTAAGACCACGCCAATGGTCGACTCTGCTGCAGCCAAGTACAATAAGAAATCTTTGTTATAATTGGGTGGTCGGAGCAGAGGGGCAGTTGTGAGGGCACGTTTCAACGCTTTGAAGGAGCATTGAGTGGCTTCGTCCCAATGAAAAGGAACGTCCTTCTTCAGTAAACGCATAAAGATCTTTGTGATCTCGGCGTAGTTTGCGATGAAAGGCCGCAAAAAGTTCTCTTTTCCCTGTAAACTATGAAGTTTAAGGATTGTACATGGGGGAGGAAACTGAACTATTGCCTCAACCTTGAGAGGATCGACCATGATCCCTATTGTTGAAACTATGAAACCTAGCAGACGGTCCGATGTCACGCAAAAACTGCATTTTTTGGGATTCAAGCGAATCCAGAAGTAGCGACATTGCTCAAAGATAAGTCAGAGGTGTGTGGGATGATCAGTTCTCTTATGAGATCATGATGCTAAATCATCTAGGTAGGTCTCGACGATATGTTTGAGATCGTGGAAAGAAAAAGACATGGCTCGTTGAAAGGTAGCTCCAGCATTTTTTAGACGAAACAACATCTTACGATACACGAATGTTCCCCATGGAAAAATGAATGTTGTTTTGTGTTGGTCTTCAGGTTTGATTTGTATCTAATTATATCCCAAAAAACTATCCATGAAAGAAAAGGCCTCGCAACCTGTGCATTCATCGACTATCTGGTCAATAAATGGTGTGGGAAAAATATGGTTTGGATGGGATTTGTTCAAATCACAGAAGTCCATACATACGCGAATCATACCCTATTTTTTGTCAACCGGAACGAGGTTTTACACCCATTGGGTCAAATGGACGGGGTAGATAAAACCTGCCTTGAGCAGTTTCTCTACTTCAACCTTAATAGTTGTTTCTTTCTTAGGATTAAATGGACGAAGCTTCTGCCGAATCGGCTTAACGTCAGGATAAGTCATGATTTTGTGTTCAACAATTTTTGGATCGATGCCTGGCATTTCCTCATAAGACCAAGCAAAATCGTCGCAGAATTCCTTAAATAAATCCGTGTAGATTCAAATCTCTTCGGGGGAGCAGTCAGCTCCGACGAAAATATTCTCCATGATGCTAGGGGTTCTCGAGATGTTAATAGGTATAGTTTTGGAAATGGTTTCTATATTACCCTTGGCATAAGCAACATGCGTAGCCAAGGGATTGATAGGAAAAGACCTATCTCCGTCATAGTCAAAGTGAATTCCCCTTCTTCAATTATGCTTAACTCTAGGAGGAAGTAATATCTATGATGGAGATTGTCCTAGGGTTTGTTTGGACTAGTCATTGCTTCAATGATTGCTTCGTCTGAGGGCAAGACTAAGTCTAAAGAATTTGTATCAGCGAGGGAATCTTGAGCCCAAATAGGCTCTAGAATTGGATCTAACTCTTGTGCGGAAGTCAGATCGGGGTCGACGGAAGATTGTTGGACTAAAGAGTACACCTCTTCTACTGTGGACAAGGGCATGGACATACCATGGTGCCCTGTCCCTTCCATCATGGCCAATGAGGAAGGAAGAATCCATGGATCATTGAAGTAAGTCGTGCAAAATGATGAAACTTCGAAAATCTCAACCTTATGGTGTTCAGATATGAACTTAACATTGCCTTGAGGAGGTGGGTAATCGAAAGTACCCATCAAAGGTGGGCATAAACCAACTCCTATGTTGACGATGTCAGGTTGAGGGTTATCAATCATTGGGACCGCGGATGCCCCTAATGAAGGGTCAGGATGGGAGAAAGACAATTGATCAATGGTCACGATATGGCCCTCATGTGGAAACAACAAGACCTGGAAAAATGTAGTGACTACTGCTTGAATAGCATAGGTCCAAATTTTCCCTAACAAGAGATTATAGTCGAGATATGCATCGACCACTACAACCTCAACACACACGGTTTTCCCTCTTAACTACACGAGAAAAGAGGTGATAATGCCATGTGGTCAGAACGAATGACCATCGAAAGTGGTAAGAAGAGTAGATGATGGAGACAAATCAAGTTGGCCAATGGCCTTCCAAAATTCCAAATACATTACACATGTTGAGGCGCCCTCATCAACAACCGTCCAGAAAATGTTCCGAGTAAAATTGTGGTGTAAGCCACTACTATCTAGAATGTTACGTGGTAAGGGAGACGAGGTTTTAAGTCGATTGTATCAAGCATGATTGTACCCGAATTACAAGTCTCGACAGATCCTAAAGTGGATAACATATCCTTTCTCTAGGAAAGGCATCATTGGAGGACTTCCAAAGCAGACATCGCACAAGGGGTTTGAGACAAATCCTCCACCACAGAGTAGTTATGGGTGGCCCTTGCATTTGGGTTGTGAGAAGCTTTCTTAAACGCACCTTTTGGGATGCATGTCATGGTTTCTCCCAACGTCTTCTCAATCTGGAGAGGAAGAGATGGGGTTTCAGCTTATTTACCTTTCTCAGAGGTGCTTGGCTTGTTGAAATCATGTGCTCTAGTCGATATATAGACATCACCTTTCATCATATACACATTCGCGGATGCAAGATTCTTTGAAGATGGAGGGGTTCCTTGACTACCCCCTTCCGCACTTGTAGAGGCTTGAGTTAGATTTTGTCCATGTTCAAATGGGTTTGTTAACACATCAGGCTGCAGCTATGACAATAACTTTTGGGCCTCTGCAAGCCGAGGGCACTGGTGATTCAGGTGGTCTTCCACACACAGATTACATGGATACTTCGACTTCCTTTTTTCTGTGTTTCCCCACTAGCATTATTAGTGGGTTTCTTATCCCCCTTACCCTTATTACATTGTTTACTCTTTCCATCAGGCTGTTGGGTAGCCTTCGTATTTGTCGATTGCACACTGTGTACATCCGACGTTTGGGTAGGGGGAGCAGCCGAAACAGTAGTCTAGCTAGTCGTTGTATGTTGTACAGACAATTGTTGCAATTGTTTCTTCAGTTGTTTAGCGGGCTTTGTTTGTGCTGAACCAACAATACCATCAGCATGTGGTCCATCTCTCTATCTGGTTTTATCAAGTATTGAGAATAAATTAGCTCAATTTGTTGATCTCACATGATTTCTTCTTCGGAAAACACTCCCAATGTTGTGACGTCTTTGGATAAATGTGGGACCAAAGACTTAAGGAACCACTCAAGTAGGAATGCTAGTGGGACTGGCACCTTGATCAAACTCTTCTGGCATCTCCATTCTCGGATGTGATCAAAGATATGGTCCACTTTTGTCTATTCGAAATTGACCAGCAATTTTGTGTCAGCGTCGTATCTCACAGGTAATTGGAAATGGTTTAGGAAAGCCATTGCCAATTCGTCGAAGGAAGAGTACCTTGAGCGGTCGAGCTCAATGTACCATTTCGCGGCACTCCCAATGAGAGTACATTGAAACAATCGCAACTGTACGGAGTCATATTTCAACGAATTAGACGAGCACCAAAGTTGAAAAGTAGTCACATGATCCCCTAGATCTTTGTTAGGTTTGGCTTCAAACTTTGGTATGTCTGAAGGCAACTTCATCGGCATAGGGGGCCAACGTGGATCGTGATAGATAGGATCATTCAACAACCTTGTTAAGTCTGGAAAATGCAAGGTTTCCAAGAAAGGTAGTTTGGGTTGTTGGTAATAACCATGGAAAATGGGGCTTGGAGTTTGATTGGCACCAGGTTGCCAGGAAAAGTTGGGTTGTTGGCCCAGGTTCTAGTAAAAACCATGGCCATGACCAGCATACAGATTCTGTGTTTGAGGAGACATCATCATATGATTCCCAAAATAGGACGTAGATGGTTGGGCGTGCATTACATTCAGAGGACTTTGATAAGGGTTTCCCTATGTCGATCCCATGGGAATGGGTATTGCGCCTTACCTGGGGTTCCATTGGTTGTGAAAAGAGTTTCTCCTGATCAGCATTCTTGGCAAGGGAACTGATCCCTAATAAGAATTCCAAGGTCCTGATGTGGAAGAAGTTCCTGGGTTTGCCCCCTGTGTAGGAATAGTACCCTGCATAGGATTAGGTTGTCTGTAACCGGGGTTTCCCCCAGTCGGGAAAGCAATTGCTGAGAAAGAGTTGTTACCAAATGAACCAAACAAAGAAAACGGCATTGAAACTACCGACATATTATGAGAAGGTGGTCCTTGACTCCTTGCTCCAACTGAATTATGGTTTGCATTCATCCTGGCGGAATCTTGGTGGGCACCACTGAGCGAAGGGGGTGAAGGAGGTAAATGACTTTCTCCATAAGGGAAAGCATTAAAGGGAGTTGGATTTCCCCCCATGGGTCCTTGCAGAGGACCGTTAGAGCTCCCTGACCGCAGACCTAAAGTCTATAGAGTGGAGTAGGAAAGTACAGGGCGTGTACCTAAGCTAGGCATCCCATGTGAGAATGGAGGGCCTGTTGCACTCTGTGTGAAAGGAGCAGTGGTCGGCGCCAAAGACAGGATCGGACCACTTCTTGAGGTAGAGGCAGTTGAGACCATGGTGGCTCATACTAGAAATAGTGAATTAGGAGGTGGAACACCCCCTATGGTGAAAATCGTAGTGGGAATAGGAGAATTCCCAGAAGAAGTGGCAACGTTTGTTTCCATTGCTGCATGTGACATTGTCTGTCACTCGTAAGGATAAATATGTACGATGATGGGTGCTGAAATATCAGTGGTTGGAGTTTTAGATGGACCAAGAGCTTCTGCTCCAAGGTCTAAAATGGTTGGTTTCTTCGGATGTTGGTCGGCCACAGTTTCCTGTGACCCGGTCACTTCAAAATACCCTTGTTGGTCTAGCTTTCGCCTTAGCGGTGGCAGGGGTGGCTCTAGTGTAACCGGTGGTAGGCCAAGAAGCCTTTGTGACCAGTGAAGCTTGTGATCCTCCACTACGTAATAAGATCAAAGACACACTAGGGCTTTCTATTCGTTCAAAAACAACACACACCAAAAAAGGTTCCTACGAGATAAAACAAGCAATGACTAAACTAGTCGGAAGAACAGTTACAACAACCAATACTAGAGAAACTTATTGGTGCAAGTGAAACTCGAATACGAAAGCACTTTCTGGGTATACTCTCCAAAGTGTGGCCTAATGTATTTCCTAGGTACCGCAGTCTACCCCCATAGTCACATGTGTAAGTCCCTAAAATAATGGCAACTAGGTTTCCAGTGCATGAACAGTCACCAGGTGGGTACAGTCGACAGTCGGGTGGACCGCAATGAGAAGGTTATCAAGCCTAAAACCTATCAAGGGTATCAAAATCAAGTGGTCTGAAAGACAACTGAGGACCTCGAACAGATTCGAGACCCACGAAGCTCTGTGGCAAATGCAATCGACGAAATCCCAAAACAAGCCCTCTATATGTTTTCCCCACTACGCTTGGTCCGGCTTTGGAGGGGTTATCTCCGCTACCTTTCCACACGTGACCTTGTGTTTAGCCTCTATGTTAGAGGGGGGTCATGGATAACTTTCATGATATTGGAATTTTAACACTCCCTAGAACAGACTCTTATGTATGTTTTGCAGCCTTGAAGAGTTTCTTCTCCAACCTAAATCAAGGCTCTAGCCTAGACTAGTTGATGGACCCTACAAACATAAAGTCTAGTTGATTTTAATCAATCTTTAATATGTATGGCTTGTCTTAAGTCAAAGGTTATGAAAGTGAAACTAGTGATGTTTTGAGAGACGAAAGAAAAGATAAACAGAAAGCTGGAAACAAAGTAACTTCTTCTTGACAAAATATTTTAATCAACTTTTCAAACTAAGATTTTTTCTAAGATCTTTGAACAAAAAACTCAAAACAAGATTTCGCTTGACTACGAGCTACTTATTGTCCTAAGTAAACAGCCAAGAACTTATGAAATCAAAACTTTTCCCGGTTATTAATGCAAACCAACAACTACTTAACCAAACCAAGAAATAAAAGAGTTTTTTATTTTATTTAATACTCGCAAAGAAAAAAAGGAAAAATGACGACAATAAAGACCTAGAAAACTTGTGTCCTAAACACAGATCGCAAAGAGTTACTGACAATAACACACAAACTGATTAAAGCAGACTCTCACACTTGTCTAAAAACCCTATGAAAGAAAAAAATTTAACGAAAAACCTTTTAATGAAAAAGAAAGCTATTGTTGTAATCAGACCTAAGTTGTCAACTACTATGACAAAGACCAAGATTAAATCAAGGAAATCCCTGAGAGGTATAACTCTTGATAAGGAAGAGGATGACTTCCTCTCCTTAAACAAAAATTTTCTCAATAGGAACACTGCTGACAGTTCTGTTATCGCACAGTTTGTAGCTAGGTCAGATGGCTAGAGGATAGAGGCCAAACTGGCGTAACAGGAACCTACCCCACCCAATGTCACCTCAATGGGGAGGTTCTTTCTATTCAGGGAGGTTAGCCCGGGGGAGACGTCCCCGGTAACCTGGGGTTTTGAAGAGGCAAAGATATAAAGGTTAAGGTTAAATCCCCTCCTCATAGGTTACCACCAAGATCAGATAGTCTAGCTAATCAGCAATAAATGAAGTGTATGCCCAAATGAGAACACCTGCCCGGAACAAGACAATAGCAAAAGAATATATGCAGGCTATAATTCAGTGGGTTAGTACTTCATGTAACTATCTGACATCAATATGTAAGCAATTAAAACAAAAATGACACCAACTGTGGATTATCCGGCAATTAACCATAAAACAACATATATTAATGAGATCAGTGTTTTATCAATATAGCAACGGAGAATATCAATTCATCAATAACTATTGAGATGATGTGGCCAACAATGTATTTAATCACTCATTTACTCAATAAATGCTTTCAACCATCATCTAATTGCTTATCATCAAAAGGTGTTGTGTCAATATGGAATAACCAAGCATGACGTCAGCCTAGTTAGGGTTAGCTAGTTAGTTAGGGTTTCAAAATTAAAAGTTTTGAGAGGTTGTTTGAGCATTGTCACTTCAACGTTGTGTGTCTAAGATCCGTGCCTAAGGGTAGATGGAGACGATTAAGGAGAGGACGCAAGACTTGAAGGAATAAAGGCTAAGGACAAGAGGGAAGGGTTCTAAAGTGTTGCAATGGCAGGGCCCTAGAATCAAAACCCTAGGGGAAAGAGGCTCACTCTGGTGTTGCTTAAGCAAGGCCTCGTGCTCTTTCCTCCTT
>JZKD02S1599314.1:95814-131259 GCA_000966675.3 Picea glauca | reverse complement strand
CCAAGCAGTCGTTAGAGATAAAATGAGTAAGATGCATATATCTAAAGGTTATAATGATCAAAAGTGACACATACTATGATACCTGGACCAATTACCTCATGGAGCAAGAGCCTTCCCCGATACAAGACTAGGCTGATGGTGATGGATGTTGTTGTTGCTGATAAGATGAATCTGATGAAAGAAGAGAAGGATGGGCCCTCCAGGGCCATTCTTAGGTCAATCCTGCTCTCATTACTCCATGTCTAGGACCTGTGGGCCTCGAGACATGATCTCCTAGTTATCCCTAGAAATTGGGGATAACAAGTTCAACAGCCATCGTGTGCATGCGAGCTGTGTAAGGTCAAAGTGTGTGTACACACATGCAGGCCTTATACAGGCTGTGTGTACCTCAAGCAATCAAACACTGGCAGAGACTACTAGTATTGAGAAACAGAGTCCCTTGAAAACTCAGAAACTTACTTTGACAGAAAAAAAAAAAACAATTCAAGGAAAATTTCATAAAACAAAACCAATCTGAGGTGGTACCTAAGCTACAAACTGCAAAAAAAGAGACCAGAATGAGATCCAGAAAACCCCTAAGAAGGATCACTTCTGACAGGGGAGAGGATGACTGCCTCTCTAAAAAAAAAAAAAATGTGAACTCAAACACGCGACTGACACTTCATTAGCTAGCGTGTGCACACGGTTTGTGTGAAGGTAGGGCACAGGTACACGCATGCAGGCCTTATATAGTTCACGTGTACCTATATGACTTCCGTAAAATAAAAAGTAGCCAAGCAAAGAAAGAAGGGAATATTGGTATGGAAGACCAGAATCCCTACTAGCTCAGACTCTTCTAGAAACTCAGAAAAAAAGGTGATGAAACCAATTTAAAACTACCAAAAAAGTATCCCCAGAAAACCTGAGAGTTCCCTAGTATGGTCGCCAATTCTGTTGTGGGTGGGAAATCCCTCTTACAGGCTAGCACGAAGGGTTTTATCATGCATGCATAAATGATCTAAAGATTCCTACTTTCTACCATCATCCCATGCCTAAACCCCATTGTTCATATGCAAATACAAGGTTAAAGAGATCAAGTTGTCGTACCTTATTTTTCGTGTTCAATGTCGATCCCTTTTCAGGCTTGGTCGTCCTTTGACTGCAACTCTCCTCCCAAGTCTGACCTGCATTCACAAAAGCTAAATGAAGAACTCCGCGTGCATTTTATCTATTAACTAATGGGTTAGAGATTTAATAAACATGTAATAAATATTCAAACAATGAAAACCTCATATGGCGGGATGGGAAAAGTACTTCTTTTATTAATCTCACGAGAATACCTTACAATAGTGAGATCGGCCACTACTCCTCGAATTTGGTCTTGGGATGCTCTTCAACTGCACTCCAACTGCTTTTGTATATGCTTCTCTTCACACAATAGTTGCAAAAGGTTGAGGCAAAGGGAATGTTAATTCGGGTAGAGTTTCTTTACTATGATTCTCCTCCTTTCAAATGGGACCCCTACCCCTTCTTTTATAGGCTAGAAGGAGCTAGGTATTTGGTCAAGGGGATGCCCATGCATGGTCGAAAGGTTTATTTAACTTACCCAAAACTGTATGTTCCGTCAACAACTTTCCATTTTTCATGCTTTTGTAGGTACACGCGGGCTGTAGTGGGTCAGCTAGAGTGTACACGCAGGCTGTAGTGGAGCAGGGTGTGTGTGCCTTTAAAAAGGGTGTTTTTAAGAAGAGTTTTTTAGTACTATCTTGGCAAAGAAGGAATATGAGATGGCCTAATGCTAGGTAAGCATGTCAGTAAAATAGTAGACCAGACTGAGAATAAATTAGCTCAAGTTGTTGAGCTCACATGATTGCATCCTCTTCGGAAAACACTCCCGACATTGCAATGTCTTTGGATAACTATGGGACCAAAGACTTAAGGAACCACTCAAGCAAGAATGCTAGTGGGACTAGCACCTTAATCAAACTCTTCCAGCATCTCCATTTTTGGATGTGATCAGAGATATGGTCTACTTTTGTCTATTCGAAATTGGCCAGCAATTATGTGTCAGCGTCATATCTCACAAGTAATTGGAAATGGTTTAGGAAAGCCATTGCCAATTCACCGAAGGAAGAGTATCTTGAGCGGTCGAGTTCAATGTACCATTTTGTAGCACTCCCAATGAGAGTATATTGAAACAATCGCAACTGTACGGAGTCGTATTTCAACGAATTAGACAAGCACCAAAGGTGAAAAGTAGTCACATGATCCCCTGGATCTTCATTAGGTTTGGCTTCAAACTTGGTATGTCGGAAGGAAACTTTGTCGGCATAGGGGGCCAACACGGATCATGACCGATAAGATCATTCAAAAACCTTGTTAAGTCTGGAAAATGCAAGGTTTCCAGGAAAGGTAGTTTGGGTTGTTAGTGATAACCATGGAAAAAGGGGCCTGGAGTTTGAATGGAACCAGGTTTCTAAGAAAAGTCGGGTTGTTGGCCCGGGTTCTGGTAAAAACCATAGCCATGACCAACATACGGATTTTGTGTTTGAGGAGACATCATCGGCTGATTCCTGAAATATGATGTAGATGGTTGGGTGTGCATTATATTCGAAGGACTTTGGGAAGGGTTTCCCTATGCCAATCCCATGGGCATGGGTACTGCACCTTTCCCGGGGTTCCATTAGTTGTGAAAAGAGTTTCCCCGGATCGAAATTCCTGACGAGGGAACTGATCCCTGCCAAGAATTCCAAGGTCCTAATGTGGAAGAAGTTCCTAAGTTTGCCCCCTATGTAGGAATAGTACCCTGCATAGGATTAGGTTGTCTGTAACCAGGGTTTCCCCCAGTCGGGAAAGCAGTGGACGAGAAAGCGTTGTTACCAAATGCACCAAACAAATAAAATGGTGTTGAACCTACCGGCATACTATGATAAGGTGGTCCTTGACTCCCTTCTCCAAATGAATTATGTTTTGCATTCGGCCCGGCAGAATGCTAGTGGGCACCACCGAGCAAAGGAGACGAAGGAGGTGTATGACCTCCTCCGTAAGTGAAAGTGTTAAAGGGAGATGAGTTTCCCCCCATGGGTCCTTGTAGAGGAGCATTAGAGCTCCCTACCCCCAGACCTAAAGTATGTAAAGTGGATTAGGAAAGTACAGGGCTTGTACCTGACCTAGGCATCCCATATAAGAACGGAGGGCATGTCGCACTCTGTCTGAAAGGAGCAGTGGCCACCGCCAAAGATGGGATTGGACCACTACTCGAGGTAGAGGCAGTCGAGACCATGGTGGCTCGAACCAAAAATGGTGGGTTAGGAGGTGGAACACCCCCTGTGGTGACAGTCGTAGTGGGAATAGGAGAATTCCTAGAAGAAGTGGCAGTGTTTGTTTCCATTGCTGCATGTGAAACTATCTAGTGCTCGTAAGGATAAATCTGTATGATGATGAGCACTGAAAGATCAGTGGTTGGAGTTTCGAATGGACCAATAGCTTTTTCTCCAAGGTCTGAAATGGTTGGTTCCTCTGGATGTTGGTCGGGCATATTTTACTGTGACCTGGTCGATTCAAAAGACCCTTGTTGGTCTAGCTTTCGCCTTAGCGGTGGCGGGGGTGGCTCTAGTGTAATCAGTGGTAGGCCAAGAGGCCTTTGTGACCAGCAGAGCTCGTGATCCTCCATTGTGTAAGAATATCAAAGACACACTAGGGCTTTCTATTCATTCAAAAACAACACACACTAGAAAAAGTCCCTACAAGATAAAACAAGCAGTGACTAAACTAGTTGGAATAACAGTTACAACAACCAACACTAGAGAAACTTACCAATGCAAGTGCAACTCGAATATGGAAGCACCCTATGGGTATACTCTACAAAGTGTGGCCCGATGTATGTCCTAGGTATCGTGGTCTACCCCCGCAGTCACCTATGTAAGTCCCTAAAATAATGGCAACTAGGTTTCCAGCGCATGAACAGTCACTAGGTGGGTACAGTTGACAGTCAAGTGGACCGCAATGAGAAGGGTATCAAGCCTGAAACCTGTCAAGGGTATCGAAAGCAAGTGGTCTAGAAGACAACTAAGGACCTCGAATGGATTCGAGACCCACGAAGCTCTGTGGAAAATGCAATCGACGGAATCCCAAAACAAGTCCTCTATATGTGTTCCCCACTACGCTTGGTCCGGCTTTGGAGGGATTATCTCCACTACCTTTCTGCACGCGAACTCATGTTTATCTCTTGTGTTAGAGGGGGGTCCTGGGTAACTTTCACGATACTGGACTTTTAACACTCCCTAGCATAGACTCTTATGTATGTTTTGCAACCTTGACGAGTTTCCTCTCCAACCTAAATCAAGGCTCTAGCCTAGACTAGTTGATGGACCCTACAAACATAAAGTCTAGTTGATTTTAATTAATCGTTAATTTTTATGGCTTGTATTAAGTCAAAGGTTATGAAAGTTAAACTAGTGATGTTTTGAGAGACGAAAGAAAAGATAAACATAAAGCTAGAAACAAAATAACTTCTTCTTGACAAAAAAATTTAATCAACTTTTCAAACTAAGATTTTTTCAAAGATCTTTGAACAGCAAACTCAAAACAAGATTTTGCTCAACTACGAGCTACTTATTGTCCTAAGTAAACAGACAAGAACTTATGAAATAAAAACTTTTCCCGGTTATTAATGCAAACCAACAACTACTTAACCAAACCAAGAAATAAAAGAGTTTTTTTTTATATTTAATGCTTGCAAAGCAAAAAGGAAAAATGACGACAAGTAAATACCAAGAAAACTTCTGGACTAAGTGCAGATCGCAAAGAGTTACTGACAATAACACATAAACTGATTGAAGCAGACTCTCACACTTGTCTAAAAACCCTATGAAAGAAAAAAATTTAACAAAAAACCTTTTAATGAAAAAGAAAGCTATTGTTGTAATCAGACCTAAGTTGTCGACTACTATGACAAAGACCAAGATTAAATCAAGGAAATCTCTGAGAGGTATAACTCTTGATAAGGAAGAGGATGACTGCCTCTCCTTAAACAAAAATTTTCTCAACAGGCACGTTGTTGACAGTTCAACAGCCAGCGTGTGCATGCGAGTTGTGTAAGGTCAGAGCATGTGTACACGCATGCAGGCCTTATAAAGGCTATGTGTACCTCTACAATTCTTCAAAAATGAGAAAAAAAAAAAAAAACAAGCAATCAAACACTGTCAGAGACTACTGGTATTGAGAACCAGAGTCCCTTGAAGACTCATAAACTTACTTTGACAGAAAAGAAAAACAATTCAAGGAAAATTTCATAAAACAAAACCAATTTGAGGTGGTACTTAAGCTACAAACTGCAAAAACAAAGACCAAAATGAGATCCAGAAAACCCCTGAGAAGGATCACTTCTGACAGGGGAGAGGATGATTGTCTGTCTAAAAAAAATATTTTTGAACTTAGACACACAAATGACACTTCATCAGCTAGCATGTGCACGCGGTTTGTGTAAAGGTAGGGCACGGGTACACGCATGCAGGCCTTATACAGGCCGTGTGTACCTCTGTGAATTTTGTAAAATAAAACGCAGCCAAGAAAAGAAAGCAAGGAATACTGGTATGGAAGACCAGAATCCCTATTATCTCAGACTCTTGTAGAAACTCAAAAAAAAGGTGATGAAACCAATTTAATACTACCAAAAAAGTATCCCCAGAAAACCTTAGAGTTCCCTAGTATGGTCGCCATTCTATTGTGGGTGGGAAATCCCTCCTACAGACTAGCACTAAGGGTTTTATCATGCATGTAGAAATGACCTAAATCTTCCTACTTTCTACCATCATCCCATGCCTAAACCCCATTGTTCATATGCAAATACAAGGTTAAAGAGATCAAGTTGTCGTACCTTATTTTCTGTGTTCGATGTCGATCCCTTTTCACACTTGGTCGCTCTTCGACTTCAACTCTCCTCCCAAGGCTAACCTTCATTCACAAAAGATAAATGAAGAACTCTACATGCATTTGATTTATGAACTAATGGGTTATATATTTAATCAACATGTAATCAATATTCAAACAATGAAAACCTCATATGGCGAGATGGAAAAAGTACTCCTTTTATTAATCTCATGAAAATACCTTACAATAGTGAGATCAGCCATTGTTCCTTGAATCTGGTCCTGGGATCCTCTTCAACTTTGCTCCAACTGCTTTTGTATATGCTTCTCTTCACACAATAGTTGCAAAATGTTGAGGCAAAGTGAATGATAATTCAGGTAGAGTTTCTTTACTATGATTTTCCTCCTTTCAAATGGGACCCCTACCCCTTCTTTTATAGGCTATAAGGAGCTAGGTATTTGGTCGAGTGACTAGCCATGCATGGTCTAAAGGTTTAGCTAAACTACCCAAAACTCTGTGTTCTATCAACAGCTTTCCATTTTTCATGCTTTTGTAGGTACACGCGGGTTGTAGTGGGTCAGCTAGAGTGTACACGCGGGCTATAGTGGAGCAGGGCGTGTGTGCCTTTAAAAAGGGTGTTTTTAAGAAGATTTTTTCAGTACTAGCTTGGAAAAGAAGGAATATGAGATGGCATGATGCCAGGTAAGCATGTCTGGTGAAAATTAGGTTGGGAAATCCCTCCTATGGCCTAGCACTAAGGGTTTTATCATGCATGCAGAAATGACCTAAAGCTTCCTACTTTCTACCATCATCCCATGCATAAACCCCACTGTTCATATGCAAATACAAGGTTAAAGAGATCAAGTTGTCGTACCTTATTTTTTGTGTTCGATGTCGATCCCTTTTCACGCTTGGTCACTCTTCTACTTCAACTCTCCTCCCAAGGCTAGCCTGCATTCACAAAAGACAAACGAAGAACTCCACATGCATTTTATCTATGAACTAATGGGTTAGAGATTTAATCAACATGTAATCAATATTCAAACAATGAAAACCTCATATGGTGGGACAGGAAAAGTACTTCTTTTATTAATCTCATGAGAATACCTTACAATAGTGAGATCAGCCACTTCTCCTCGAATTTGGTCCTAGGTTCCTCTTCAACTGCGCTCCAACTGATTTTGTATATGCTTCTCTTCACACAATAGTTGCAAAAGATTGAGGCAAGGGGAATTCTAATTCGGGTAGAGTTTCTTTACTATGATTTTCCTCCTTTCAAATGGGACCCCTACCCCTTCTTTTATAGGCTAGAAGGAGCTAGGTATTTGATCGAGTGACTAGCCATGCATGGTCGAAAGGTTTAGTTAAATTACCCAAAACTGTGTGTTTTGTCAGCAACTTTCCATTTTTCATGCTTTTCTAGGTAGACGTGGGTTGTAGTGGGTCAGCTAGAGTGTACACGTTGGTTGTAGTGGAGCAGGGTGTGTGTGCCTTTAAAAAGGGTTTTTTTAACAATATTTGTTCAGTAATATCTTGGCAAAGAAGGAATATGAGATGGCCTAATGCCAGGTAAGCATGTCGGGTGCAAATTAGGGTTATAACAGTTTTTCAAGAGCAAGCTTTGACAGAGAGTCTGCCAAAGAGTTGTATTGTATATGGACATGAAAACATTGTAGCCAACTGAACAACTGCCTTAGATATGTGATCTTCTTCATCTAATACTGCAAATTTAAAACATTCAAATGATACTTTCCAACAAACCAGTCAAGAATAACCTTGGATTCTCCCACTACCATTAAATTCATAAATATGAACTCTCAAAGAAAAACTCAGGAGATCCCACAAACCAAGTAACTCTACTTTAAAATTTGATCTAGCTGCAACAACAATATGGATCCTAAAGAAGTGATCACTACTCAGCTGAAGAACAATTTCAACACCACAATATCCACCAGCAAAAACTCCATCAAAGAAGCCTAAAGGTCCTTGACCAAAATAAAATGGGTTCATAAGAAAATCAAATTTGTCACCCTCTACATAATAGGGCATTTCTTTAATAGCCACCACAATCCTAGAACAAAGACCATAATCATTCATGAGAGAGTTCTCAAACAAAATCTTATTCGTGTAGCGCCAAATGCCTCAAAGAACAAAGAGAGGAACCATCATGTGCCTCGATAAAGCTAGAAACCAAGATAACAAATTTTCATTCAAAGATAACCATTGAGTTTCAATTGTGCACTGTTGGGCCCTTCGTTTTTGGTTTAAAGTTGCCCAAGGAGGACTATAGTCCCAATTTTTTTCAAACACAAGTTACACTAGCCACAAAGAATCTGGATAGTGGAGCAAGTAAAGAAACTTAAAACGGTTGTGAAAAGGGACAGCGCAACACCAGCGAGGTAAAAGTAGTTACAACAGAACAAGAACAAGAAAGCATGCAGAGCCCAAAGCCAGAAGATCCCACTCATCCTATATATGAGATGAAAATTATTGTAAAAGGGTTGGTTAGTTGTGATTGTTGGGTATGGTTGGGTGTAGCTGACTATTTGTAGGGTTTTGTCATAGATGGTATAGAGTGCGCAGACAGACAAAAGGTTTTGTGACTGTAACTTGTATATATTTTGGGGAAAAGGGTAGATAGAACTTTGTGACATGAGTCCGAAGCCAGAATTTTTTAATGGAGTAATGATTTGTATCTCTGAGATTATATCTGAAAAGCTCTACTGATAATATATAAAGAAGGACCTAAAATTTTGAAATTACTGTGTCATTATGTGTGTATGCTTATGAATTGTTCCCTTACAGTACTTCTTTATGATAATTAAGATCAATATGTTGTCTTTGTTTATAAATGATTCTGCAACTTGAGTGTCTTTATTTCCAATATGAATGGGTTCGGATATGTTCTATTTTTAGTCTGTCTCGCACAAGATCATGGTGAATATTGAAGATTCTGGAAACCCCCCTAAGTATTCTCCTTGCCCTTACCTATCTTTTTGTCTTGGTTGTGCTTCGGGTGAGACTTATTCTCTTCGGAGGAGATGAAAATGCCAGGGCTCTAGACTACTCGGTGCCTTTTGTTCGTAACCTGAGAAGGACCCTAGTCTGATCAATTACGTGACAACAAAAATGGTTTCATTGTCGAGACAGGCATTAAAAGGGAACATGTAGGGAGAATACTTCTATAGATTCATATATATGATATTCACCAATGGTGGGAGAGAAATTGTGACACCTTCATATGGAAAGAGGCGGAGATGAGAGGAAAAGCTGTGAAAGATACATGGGAGGTAGTCTTTTACTCAAAAAGATCGAGTGACCAGTATGAGATATTATGGGTTAAGTTCCCGAAAGAACTTTTCCCCTGGATAGATAGGCTCCAAGAAGCTTCAGAATTCCAAGAATGAGTCAAGAAGACCTACACTTAGGATACATAAAAGATCATAGAACTTCATCGGCTAGATCGTCTGGTAACATGAGCGATCGATTTATGGGTCAATACAACATTAGAAGGATATATTATCGAGTTTGCAGCTGAGAATCGCCAATCTTTTTCATGAGCAGAAGTGGATTTCAAGAAAGACACAAGGGGAATACTGTTGAGAGAAATCGCCCTGTGGATTAAGGTTTTCTTGATGGAAGAGGGGATGTTGACTATGTCCTTGATTGAGATGGCAGCATAAACACCCTCGCTTGGGGTGGGGTGATTTTGGGGTGGAGTCATGGCCTGAGAGAGGGGAGAGGGTTCTTTGAGAAATGATGGAGCAACAAGAAATGGACTCAAGAGATGAGCGAGCCTTGAAAATAGCCACCATAGTTGAGAAGTGGTGGCATGGTAAGATAAAGAAAGAATCAAAAAATTCTGAGAAGTTGCGGAAAGAAGTCGAACCAGGAGAAGTAGAGGAAGCACAGATGGAAGAGTTGTGAAAGATGAGAAGACAGGAAAGACTGGCCAGTCAAATATTAAGTGAGAGAGAAGCGCAGAGAGAAACAAGTCCCCAGGAGGGCGGACAAGGAGAAGAAGGTGTAGAATAAAGGGAAAATGAAGCCGACATGGATCTTGAAGAAGAAATAGAATATGCAGCCCCGATGCTAGGAAATATCGGGAATCTAGTTGAAGAGACCACTCCAGAGGATGAGAACGAGACCCCCCAGATCAAATAAACCCGCCCCAAAGCCAGTAGCACCAGCCCTAAATCACCCATACCCCAAGTGTCTTCTATACAAGTGGTAAACTCTATACTACCTTATTATGTTATTCCTATTCCATTACAATCAATGAGTCATCCACAACCGGGAAGCGTGAATAATAGGAGGATATTGGGATCCCCTAGTATATCTCAACCAACACCGTTAGTTTTTATTTTGGTAGGAGTAGTAAGATAAACAATGGTTGGTAATGCCGGAGGTTCAATTGCTCGATACCTATAATTTTGCGGTAAGGGAGAAGAGGATGTTGAGAAACATTGTTTCTTATGCAAAGCAATCTGGAGGTCCAGAGGGACTCTGGATGCGAATAAATTGGTTGAATTCTAGACTACTCTAAGAGGTCGTGCTCTCAAATGTTACATGAATTCCATTGATCCAGGAGTACCAGGAGTGCAAGCTCAAGCGTTCACACTTGACTAGGTACGGGCAAAGTTCATAGCGGAGTTTAAGCTACCTCATTCAGAACAGCAAGCTTTGTCTAAGTTGCACGAAATTCAGCAAAGGGAAGGTGAATCAGCCTGGAAATATAGCCAGAAGTTTAAGGATGTTATAGGGAGGTTAGCACATCCAATTCATGAGGAACATCAAAGAGAATGGTATATCCAAGGATTTCTACATCTGACATGGATTTCATTAACGCAACAGTGGATAGCCACTTTGGCAGATGACTTGGAACAATCAATGAAGAATGAATCCATGGTAGCATATTCGGGGAGCCTGAGAGTGACCAAACACCCAGCAGATGAAAAATTGGCGCAACTACAAGGGAAAATATCAGTGCTTACAAAGAATATTCAAGAATTGACGATACCCAGACCAGAACGAATGCAAGTCTGGTGTACCGGATGTTACACAGAAGGACATCTGGTGAACAAATTTCCACAGATGAGGGTAATGGGACCTCCTCAAAATCTGATGGGAGCTTCACCAGGACCCGTGGGAGGAGTTTCACAAGTATCCATGAATTTACCATTCCATACCCCAACCCCATACCATGCTTTTCTAGGTAATCAAGAAGCGCCATCAATTGAGTATTGTGATATTTTCTTAATCCATGGGCATGGGCCGAGACAGTGCCCCATTATTCAGAAGTATTCAATAGTATCGAATATTGTGCATTGTGAGTTTTGTGCATCTACCACACATGCTATGAATCAGTGTAGAGTGTTGGATGCACTTGTGTACAGACTGGATCGAACATCATTCAGGGTGAATGAAACCCCTCGGGGACTGGGAAGAGGTCGAGGAGGTGGAGATAGAGGAGACTTCAGAGGAGGAAGAACCAGGGGAAGAGGACCAAGTATATGCTACAAATGTGATGAGAAAGGCCACATGGCTAGAGATTGTCCTCACCCAAGGTGTCCATGGTGCTCTCACTGCAGAACCAATGGGCACGCAACTGAAGACTCCCCATAACTAATTGAAAAATGGGAAGATCGGGTACGTCAACAAGGAACTAATCTCATCAGTTCATAGATAAAGAGATTTATTAGAGAACAACTTCCCAACCTTAATATCATTACTTGAGGAAGGGCAAAGATTGGCACAGATGCTGACAATTTTCCTCAGATCCAGAAATAAGTGCCTAAGGAGGACAGGTATGATCCTCTGAAATAGAAGTTATTCTTTAAAAATCCCATAGAAGTATTTTAGAATATACATGGCCCTGAGATGTAAGAGAAACTCCCTCATCCTATTGTTTATCCTAAGATCCCGCAATTCCCTACTTCACCCCTTACGCCCAAAAACCCTGTACTCCCAATGAGACAACCTAAGCAAGCACAAAATGTAGTTGACCTTTGGTTTCAGTTATTTTCTGATATTCTTGGGAATGACCAGTTGACAGAAAATTTGTGCAATGCACTGTACCTAGTCCTCAGAACTGAAGAATCTCTAGAAACGAGAATAAGGACTAATCTTACTGAGAAGAATACTCAGAGATTGCAGAGAAGGAAAGTACGGACTGGCAAAATTTTTAGATTAGCAGCCCAACTAGATGAGTTTGAGATTAAGGATGTTATGTTAGATCTAGGATCTTATGTTAATATACTACCAAAGAAGACTTGGGAAGCTTTAGGAAAACCCCAGTTGATATATTCCCCAATCCATCTAAGAATGGCCAATCAGTATTTTATTTTTCCAATAGGAAGACTAGAGAATGTGGAAATAGATGTTGCGAGAGTGAAGACGGTAGTTGATTTTGAGGTGATCAAAATCATGGGGGATAAGGACCCTTATCCTGCACTACTTGGTATTTATTGGGATTATGACAACTCTGTGGTGATTGACCTAAATAAATACACTATGACATTTGAGGCAGACGGAATAAAAGTAGTTCAACCCTTGGACTAGTTGTACATTGTAACAACAGAAACGATAGAAGACTACATATATCCCATTGTCGATGGATCAGTAAGTTAGAGGAGCATGTAATCAACTAATGAAGATTCAAAACTAGAATTTGAAAGTTGGCAACAAGGTTCATATGAAATATTTTCAAGAATATGCGCAACTGTTAGAGCAACTAGATGGGTTGGAACTGAGGTCAAAGAACACCCGATATATGATATTACCTCTGAACTTGACATTTTTCTGGTCAGCATGGAAGAAAATATAGTGGAGGATCAAAGGATCTTAGTGTTGCATTTGGCCCTCCAGGACACCCCTTGTAGATGGTGGACTAATCACAAATCCTTAGTTGAGAATTGGGAAGATGTGAAGAAATCTATCTGATATAGGTTTCAAGATAAGGAGCAGTTGGAATCAGAGATGCGAACAGATTTCCAAGTTGCGCAATTTTTTAATGGACGGTCTGATCCTAAATCACATATTGAATAATGCATGAGATAGTGGCAAGTTGTAGAAATACCATCTCACTTATGGGTTCAAGTATTTCTCCATTCACTAGGCCCAATTTCTATGCATGAAGAAACCAGAAGACAGACCAATGACTGGAAAACATTGGTAGATCAATTTTTCAAGGACTTCTCATTTAAAAGTAAGTACCCTGAGCTTAAAGTATTCTTGCAAAGAATTAAATAATTCCTTTTTACAAATACCGATAAACAGAAATCAGACCTAGTGGTATGTGCAAAGCATAGCCAAGCACTTCACTCTAACCTTCACCTAAAATTGAACAAGAGACCTATAGAATGTTATAAAATTGAGAAGGATTTGGAAAGCTCGGATGATTTAGAAGAATTGAGAAACTTAGCCATCAAGGAAACAGAAGGAAGCAGAGAAATTCATAACATTATACCCATCCAGACTGATGGTTCTTATAAGTATCCATTGAATTTGTGTAAAGTCATTATAGGGACCACAGAGAAACCTAATATAGCTATAGTAGGAGATTACTGGGATTAGCAAACTAGACAAGAAATACATATCCTATTGTGAGAGTATGAGGACTTGTTCCCAAAGACATTTTCAAAGATAAAATGGATTAAAGGAGCTGTAGGAGAGATGAAAATTGAACTAAAACCAGGATCAAAGCCTGTAAGGCATATACCATATCACCTTAACCCTAGAGTGAAAGAGAAGGTTAAGAGGGAAATAGACAAGATGTTAGAAGTTGGACTCATTTTTGTAGTGGAAGAAGCAGAATGTCTTAGCCCAATAGTCATCCAAAGAAAGAAAGGCACAGAGGAAATTAGGGTGTGTGTAGACTATAAAAGCCTTAATTCTTCCTGTGTGCATGACCCTTTCCCAAACCTTTTACTGATGAGGTGATATAACAGGTTGTGGGTAAAGGATCTTACTCATTTACAGATGGATTTTTGGGGTATCACCAAGTAACGATTGTTAGATAAGACAAAAAGAATACCACGTTCATAACAAAATGGGGGTCATTTGCATACAATGTGATGCCCTTCGGCCTAAAGAACGCCCCTGAAGTTTTTTTCCAGATTGTAATAGAAAATTTTCAAGAATTTATTCACAAGTTTATAGAAGTTTATATGGATGATTGGGCAGTATTCAGTCTGCTCAAGGAACATGTAGCGCTACTACATCTGATGTTTGATAGATGTAGAGAATTGCAGATATCGTTGAACCTCAAAAAGTGTATCTTATGTGTGCCACATGAAATTTTTTTAGGCCACATAGTATGCCTAGAAATACTACTGGTAGACCCATCCAAAGTTGTGGTTATTGTGAATATTCATCCTCCTACGAGCACTAAGCAGTTGCACTCCACATTGGGGCACATAGGGTACTATCGCAATTTTATCAGAAGATATGCAAACATTACTGCACCTCTGGAGAATCTACTAAAGAAGTTATAAGTGTTCCAGTGGACCCTAGAGTGTGATAAAGTGTTCTATATCATGAAGGAAAAGCTCAGCACACCACCTATTCTGATATTTATGATTTATGTTATTCCAACAACAAGTGTTTTATGATTTGAAGTAGTGCTTGTGCTCAGCCCCAGTACTTTCACTACCATACCTACAGCATCCCTTTGAGATCAAGACAGATGCTTCATACTATGTTGTGGGCGTCGTTCTCACTTAGCACGACCACCCTGTGGCATATCATAGTGAGACACGGTCAGATATTGTCTGTAAGTACCCTACTTATGACAAATAAATGTACTCCATTGTGCAAGCCTGCCGCCAGTGGAGACATTACATTCTTGGGAAGGAGACAATCATCCACACTGATCATAAGCCACTACATTTCATATAGACACAGAGGAAAATTATGGAATGACGGCCATCAAAAGTGGTCCACATACTTGCAGCAAATCCACCTCAACATCAAAATAAAACAGGAAGCACCAATCAAGTCATTGATTGCCGCAGTAGATCACCAGTCACAGCACTCACCACTGTGCTAGACTCTTGCGGCCATGAGACATATGGATGGC
This sequence comes from Picea glauca, assembly GCA_000966675.3. Lineage (NCBI taxonomy): Eukaryota > Viridiplantae > Streptophyta > Pinopsida > Pinales > Pinaceae > Picea > Picea glauca. The sequence goes on along the minus strand of JZKD02S1599314.1, from coordinate 116,330 downwards.
CCCAACTCTATGAGATAGACACTGAATTTGCCACCACCTACCAAATGTTGGGTGCAAACGCAGTTGTCGATAAATTCCATCTTTGGGATGGGTTGTTGTGTCGTCTGGGCCATATCTTTGTTCCATCAAGTGAGAGAGTGAAGTTGATCTGGAAAGCCCACTACAGTTAGGTGGCAGGACACTTCGGCGTCGAAAATACAGTGGCGATGCTACAGAAACATTTATACTGGTCGAAACTTCAACATGAGGTCAGCAAGTATATCAAGTCCTACACTATCTGCGTTATTTCCAAACCGACCACTAAAAAATAGGGCTTGTACACCCCTCTTCCTACTCCTGATAAACCATGGGAATCCATCTCAATGGATTACATGTCGAGCCTCCCATCCACCAAGCAGGGAAATGACTGTGTTTTTTTGGTTGTTGATTGCTTTTCTAAGATGGTGATTATGGTTAACTGCAAGAAGAGCATCACAGCAGAGGCCACTGCCAAGCTCTTCTTTGAACGAGTCTACGTACATTTTGGAATCTCAAAAACCATTATCTCGGATCAGGATAGTCGATTTCTCAACACATTCTGGTTGAGCCTCTAGTCACCGTTGGACACCAAACTCACCAAATCCATGGCCTTCCACCCCCAGACAAATGGCCAAACCAAGGTTGTAAATTGAATGATTGTGCATATCCTTCGCATGTATAATTCAAAGCACCCTCGCACATGGGATGAGAGTCTTCCCTACGTCCAACATAGCTACAATCGAGCCCTACATATCTCAACTGGCCACAGCCCATTTCAGGTGGGGTTGGGATTCCAATCATTGGGTCCCATAGATGTTGTACTTCCCCTTGCAATCACCTCGATTGACTCATCTCCTGCTCCAACTGAAGCTAACAAATCCACCCGGTTCATTGAGCGGATCCATCACATCTGCCAACAGGTTTAGGATATCCTACAGAAGTCCAATGATAAGTACAAACAGCGCCATGATCAACATCGGGTGACACATAAGTTCCAAGTGGGCGACAAATTTTGGTTGCACTTGCAGAAACAATGCCTTAAAGGACCCCATTGGAAGCTTTTCCCACTCTGTTATGGTCCGTACATTATCACCAAGGTCATGGGGGATAATTATTTTGAGCTCAACATTCCTCCTTTCCTTGGCCTGCACCCAATGTTTAACGTGGATCTCCTTTGCCCTTATTTCCCACCATTATTGGACACCTCAGAAGTAGCAGAACAGCTGACAACAATAGGGCTCAACCCTAACTGCATACAACAAGCATCCAATGATCATATTGTGTACACACAGATCAAGGGAACTTGACAACAAATGATCCAACTTTATCGAGTCGTCAAAGAAGGGCAGCTCCTGCACCAAGGCAAGTGGCCCACCCAGGGCCAAGTTCAGCAGAAATTTCTTGATCTAATGGGGGACCTCAACACAATGGAGACAATTTCTTCCTAAGGATGGAGGATTTATCTATATGGATATTGGTGGCCACCCACCTTTTCCAACTGGCTCAAAACATTTTTCTGACAATTTTGGCAATTTACTATTTTTAGCAGTTTTAACTTTTGGGGGCACTTTGAGGGCCTAAATGAAGGTTTTTCAGGATCGAGATCCTCAATGATAGTCAAAGTCATCATCAATCCCCCAAAATTAATATCCTCTATGATACCTTTCCAACGGGCTATCACACACCTAAAATGGAGATCGTATGCAAAAGTTACGACCCCGGGAAGTTATGTACTATCTTACCCAAACGAGGCCCACATGACTTTTGGCACTTCATCTCCTAGGGTTAGGTTTTTGGATGTCTAGGGTTTTGGAATTATTGTTTATTGTAAAAACACCTTCAGAGCCTCATGGTAATCTTCTTCTACGAATGCGCACAGTCATCACATCTCTTCTCAGAGATAAACTGCCACCATTCCAACAAGCTTGTTTCCGCTGTATTTTACAGTTTCAGCTTATTTCGTTATTGAATAGAAAACCAGTTTTACTGTATCTCTATTATTTTTTGTTAAGAACCTGTTAATAATCTATATTCATTTTGTTCTACTCATAAAATCTAGATCAGTGGTATCAGAGCGGTCTGCTCCTTGTCATCTAAATGCATGTCCCCAACGAGTTTGGAGTACAAAGAGTTGGGTCTCGAGCTTATTTCTCTTGAGGACAAAATCTCTTGCACACCCAAGCGACCTGTCATGGCAGGAGAAAAAAAAGATGATGGGACAAGATATCCTTTCAAACTATTGATTGAGGAATCTCTCACGCAACCAAGGAACGAGATGATGGATAGTTTCGTGCAAATCCTTCAGCGGCTACCAACAGGCGATGCATCTTCTTCGAACGGAGGCACCGCCCCCTTCAAGGTACAAATAAACTTCGATATTCCTATATTTGAAGGTCAGATAGATGAAAATGTTGTAGAAAAGTGGTTGAATCTACTAGAAGGTTATTTTTGTGTCCATGACTTTTCGAATAGAGAAAATATTACTTTTTCACTCCACAAAGCTATTCCCCATGTCAAAGATTGGTGGGAAAACTTCTGTGAGAAAAAGGAAACAAAGGAAACCTCATTATTTTCAGTCACCGCCACCTAGAAATCCTTTAGGGATGCTATTAAGGAACAATACTACCTAGTTGGAAGTTGTGACAACCTGTATACCAAATGGACCACATTGCGTCAAGAAAGAGACCAAGCATTGCCAGATTTCACAAATATCTTCCATGCCTTGCGCACCAAGATGGGCATCAAAGATTCGGAGCGACATTTGGTGCTCAAGTATCATGGTGATCTGCATAGATACATCCAGACTAAAATGGAATTTCTGGACATCTCATCCTTGGGCACGACCTACTGATATGCCGTCAAAATCAAGAAGAAGCTCAAACAAAAGACACAGCAATTTGGGAACCCCTCACAACAAAAGCCAGGAAAGGGCGGCCCCAACCCACACAACAAAGGACAGAGAAAATATGGATAGTATCAGGACTACCAGTCCAATCCGCAAGCAAATAAGGACACCAGAAAGACAAAGAAATATATTGGGAAGTGGTGTGACTTCCATAAGAGCCCTTGGCATAACACTAATGACTCCCACTCAAAACAGTTGTCGGTGGCCGAAGTGATAGCCTCTAAATCAGATGCGGAATCTAACTCTAAGCCAGACCCAGAAAGGGGAAGATGGATCATTGATATGGAACCAATTTCCACTATTGTACCACCAACCTCCAACCTGGTGAACCAGATGAGCCAGAAGAAGGAGAGCACCTCTTCCATTCACAGATGTGGGTAAAAGGCACCCCGCTGCACTTCATTATTGATAGCGGTAGCCATAAGAACCTCATCTTAGTAGATTTCATCAAGCAGCTAGCCCTACCAACAACACCGCACCCACAACCCTACACCATTGGATGGCTCCGCCAAGGAAGCGATCTCCGCATCATCCAACAGTGTTGACTATCGTACAGCATCAAGCCCTTCAAAGACGAGGTATTGTGTGATGTTGCTCCTATCGAAGTTTGTGATTTTATTTTGGGACAACCTTATTTATGGAAACGTCATGTTGTATATGCGTCTAGGCATCATAGTGCAAGATACCCGAGGAAATTGTACAAGATACCCGAGGCAGTCCCACCTAGTGTTATTTCCTTGATCTTTGATAAGCAATGTAGGAAGTTCATCTCTCAGATGGGGAAGTTTGTCTTCTTCATGATTTTCTCTCAAAATAAGAGAAATATCACAGCCACATCTGGGGTCTCTGCGGCCAACCTCTCCACACAGCAGAAGCAAATAGATAAGGTCATGGAAGAATACTCAGATATCGTCTCCTCATCTACAGGGGTACCTCTGCACTACCAGGTCAAGCACCCCATCTATCTAGCCCTCAGTGCATCACTACCCAATGATCCAGTCTATCATTGCTCTTTGTTAGAGAATGAGGAGATCAAGTGACATATCCAAAAAATACTTTACAAGGGCCACATCTGCCCCAACTCATCACCTTGCGGGAGCCCAATCATGTTGGTACAGAAGAAAGATGGAACCCGACGACTCTGTATTAATTACCGTTCTCTGAATAAAATCACAGTCAGAAACCGGTACCCAATTCCCCGAATCGACGACCTCCTTGATCGACTCATGAGGGCCAAATACTTTAGTAAGATTGATCTGAAGTCTGGCTACCACCAGGTCCCAATAGAATAGACAGATGTATGGAAGACTGCCTTCAAGTTAAAGGAAGGCCTTTTTTAATGGTTGGTCATACCCTTTGGTTTGAAAAATTCTCCAACCAATTTCATGAGGATGATGGACAGTATCCTGCAACCATTCACCAATAATTTTATAGTGGTGTATCTGGATGACATTCTAATTTACAGCAAGACGTGGGCCGAACACGTGCAACATATTCATCGGGTTTTGCACACCCTGCGACATCACAAGCTATACGCCAACTTGGAAAAATTCTCCTTCGTCATGGATCGGGTCCATTAACTGGGCTACATCATTGATCATCACGGCGTACATGTGGATCCATCCAAGATCCAAACCATCTGTGACTGGCCAACTCCAACAATACTCACTGAGCTTTGGAGCTTCTTGGGCCTTGCCAATTTCTACCGCATGTTCATGTTGGGATTCTCCCATATTGCATGGACCCTCAGCCAAATAAACAGGGTTGGTGGTAAGGAGAAATTTGCATGGGGCCATTCCCAACAACAAGCATTCGATGATTTGAAGAAGCGCTTGTGCTCAGCCCCAGTACTTTCACTACCATGCCTACAACATCCCTTTGAGATCGAGACAAATGCTTCATACTATGTTGTGGGCATCGTTCTCACTTAGCACGGAAACCTTGTGGCCTATCATAGTGAGACACTGTCAGATATTGTCTGTAAGTACCCTAATTACGACAAATAAACGTACTCCATTATGCAAGGCTGCCGCCAGTGGAGACATTACATTCTTGGGAAGGAGACAGTCATCCACACTGATCATAAGCCACTACAGTTCATCCAGACATAGGGAAAATTATAGAAGACCGCCATCAAAAGTGTTCCACAAACTTGCAGCAATTCCACCTCAACATCAAGTATAAAACAGGAAGCACCAATCGCATCGTTGATTGCCTCAGCAAACTGCCAGTTGCAACACTCACCACGGTGCTAGACTCTTGCGGCCATGAGACATCTAGATGGCCCCAACTCTATGAGACAGACCCTAACTTCACCACCACCTACCTAATGTTGGGTGCAAACATAGTTGTCGATAATTTCCATCTTCAGGATGGGTTGTTGTGTCGTCTGTGCCATATTTGTGTTCCATCAAGTGAGCAAGAGAAGCTGATCTGAGAAGCCCACTACAGTCAGGTGGCAGGACACTTCGGCGTCGAAAAGACAGTGGCGATGCTTCAGAAACATTTCTACTAGTCGAAACTTCGACAGGAAGTCAACAAGTATATCAGGTCCTGCACTACCTGCACTATTGCCAAACCGACCACTAAGAAACAGGGCCTGTACACCCCTCTTCCTACTCCTTACAGGCCATGGTAATCCATCTCAATGGATTACATGTTGGGCCTCCCGTCCACCAAGCGGGGAAATGACTGTGTTTTTGTGGTTGTTGAACTCTTTTCTAGGATCATGATTATGGTTGCCTGCAAGAAGAGCATCACAGCAGAGGCCACTACCAAGATCTTCTTTGAATGAGTCTGGATACATTTTGGAATCCCACAAACCATTGTCTTAGAGCAAGATAGTTGATTTCTCATCACATTCTGGTCGAGCCTCTGGTCACTGTTGGACACCAATATCACCAAATCCACGACCTTCCACCCCCAGACAGATGGCCAAACCAAGGTTGTAAATCGAATGATTGTGCATATCCTTCGCATGTATAATCCAAATCACCCTCGCACATGGGATAAGAGCCTTCCCTATGTCCAACATAGCTACAATCGAGCTCTACATACCTCAACTAGCCACAGCCCCTTTCAGGTGGGGTTGCGATTCCAACCATTGGGTCCCATAGATGTTGCACTTCCCCTTGCGGTCACCTTGACCGACTCATCTCCTGCTCCAACTGAAGCTGACAAAGCCACCTGGTTCTTTGAGCAGATCAAGAACATCTGCCAACAGGTTCAAGATGTCCTATAGAAGTCCAATGACAAGTAAAAACAGTGCCATGATCAACATCGGGTGCCACATAAGTTCCAGGTGGGTGACAAATTTTGGTTGCACTTGCAGAAAGATCGCCTTATAGGACCCCATCAGAAGCTTCACCCACTCCGTTATGGATCGTATACTATCACCAAGGCCATGGGGGATAATTATTTTGATCTCAACATTTCTCCTTTCCTTGGCCTGCACCCAGTGTTCAACATGGATCTCGTTCTCCCTTATTTCTCACCATTATAAGACACCTCATAAGTAGTAGAACAACTGACACCAACAGAGATCAACCCCGACTGCATACAACATACATCCAATGATCAAATTGTGGACACACATTGTTGAGCCTCTAAATTGACATCCCCACTACCCTATTACACTCCTCATCTATACCTTTTTGGCCTACCTAAGCTTGGATAAATGACAAAGAACACTACCATTGGCCATTAATGAGGTCATAAGGTAAAGTATAATTAATTCATGCATTTTTGTGGTTTATTGAGATAGGAGACTAAATGTTTCATGTACTAATGTTTTAATTTTCCATGTATAACCTTTGACCTCTAGATGAGTCCAACCTTTCTATACCATCTCAGCCATCCGGTACATATGCGCCAGATTGCCACTGTAGGAATCCAGTACCAAGCGCACCTTCCATTCAGATCTGGTATAGAATCTCACTTGTCGCGATCTGGTACCAACGGCCGCAGACTATCGCGATCCGGTACCAACCACTTGTGCATTGTTTAGATTCAGTACCATTTGCCGAATCTCACCTGTCACGATCCGGTACCAATACAAGAAGCAGAATATACCAATTTTAGCTCCAGATCGTGCCCAAGATAATTGTTAGATGTTTGTTGAATCATCAAAGCTCTAGAAGGTTATGTTAAGCTAGTTTTTTTATTTTCTTCATCCTCGTAGACTTTGTGTCATGAGGATGAAGCTTAAAATATGTAACCGAATATATATATTTGACAATTGACTGATTTGCTAAAGATTTCGCCTCCTTGTGTTTCACGACTAAGATTGTTTAAATAGTCATGGCAAGGATGGTGGAGGTAGTAGAGAGTTAGTATAATCCAGCATGTGAATTAGTGTTACATATTGTAGAACACATTCTGAGTTGAATTTTAATAGAAGGATGTCATTTATTTCCAGGTCTTGATTATTTATGAATGAATGTAAGTTGAGTTGTTAGCATATTTTAATTCTATGTTTTGAAATTTAAGTAAGAGGAATGCGTGGATTGAAAGAAAGCTTATTGTAGACTCCAGTCGTTGACCTGTTGAAGCGGCAAGGGCCCACTGCCCAACAAAGGCCAGCATCCTTATAGATTAGTGTTAGTATTTGATTTCAATAGTATAAATGTTAGATTAGTTGAATCTTAATTCTTTCAGATGATAGCAGTATAGTTTAGACTAGGATTTTGATCATACGATTGTTTGGAGATATTTACTTACTCTGTTTTGAATATGTTATGTTTATGTTTTTATGAATTTGATTTTGTTTCATGGACATAAATGTTGGCAGCAGTAATCATACATATTTGAAGGAGAACTAGTGAAGTTTACAACAGCACATTGTGAACCACAGCATACTCAGTATATTAACTATTGAACTACCCATGCTATGTCTTGATGATTGATGTGTGATTTCCCTTTCAGAAGTGTGATTGCATAGTTAGTTTTTTGGGTCAGATAGCAGAGCTGATCTGTCAAAAGAACTCCATCTCATACTTGCATGTGACAAAATGGAGTAGATAGCCTCTCTGTGAAAGACAACCTAAGTGTATTCTGATTTGCTAGTTTGTTTTATTTCCATCATGCATAATCTACAATAGTTTTATACTCGTGACATTAGAATTACCTTTCTTACTGGTGTCTTGCAACTCTGTTGATTACGAATCCTAGATTGATAATTAATGAGTGCATTATACTAAACATATAACCAGCAGTAGCAGGGGGACCTCTAGTCGAAGAGGCTGAGAGAGTATTGAGATGGGTAGAGAGGAACCTTACCGTGCTTACTCGGACAGTCCCCATGGAGGAGATCAAGGATCTCCCACCGTCCGTGCAGAATTGTGTTGTTGGGGTACCACGAACCTGGGTCCATCTTTTTTGGCATCTGTCTAACGTTGTTGTTCACTATGACAGGGCCCACAGGCCCCATCCTTATCTTATACTAAACTTCTTATGTGCCGAGGGCACCTTTTGTATATTTTTTAGGGCATAAGCCTTGTGACTCTTTACTGGACACCTATTTTTTGAGGCGCTTGCGCCCACTTACATACTCTGGTGATTTTGCAATATATATATGGATTTTTTTTTATCTTTTTGTGTTTTATGGAATACACTTATTTACGAATGTATTTACATGTGCGTGTGTGTGTGTTTTCTTACATGTGTGCAAGATGCCAATCTAATATATGATTAGCTAGAGTATTTGTAACCTGATTCAATCTCCTAGGAACATGGATATACGTAATGTAATCAAAGCTTCGTTCTAAGAGACGTACCCTAAGGAATCGTTAGTGTAGAGTAGGATCATGAATGTGATAGACTCCATTTAACTGAGACACAACTAGTTGAGCATCTAAATAGACCCGGAGGTGAGAGATACCAAGTGACAAAGCGTCACGAAGCAGCTCAATAATTGTGTTGTATTTGGCATTGTTTTTGGTGTCACCTAAACAGATACCTCCTAAAGATAGAAACTGGCCCTGAGGTGTGAAAATCACCCAAGCTGCAGAGGCAAGCCTCTGAGTGTATCGGCTAGCGTCGTCCGCGAGCCCAACGAACACCTCTGATTCATTTGACATCTGCCACAGTGAAAAATATAACATAAAAAATGACATGTCCATAAAACCAAAAGAAAAAACTAAAAAGTAATAGTACAAAGACTATACATATGTTACAAAAATTCACCCGAGGCGACCTACCTATGAGTAATACTTCTTGAGGTAGAGCCCATTTCTAGGCTCCACCAAAACATTTCCCTCAAATTCCACTAGACGATAAGCGCCCTTTATTAGAACCTCTTTTACGATGAAAGGTTTGAACCACATAGGTTTAAATTTTCCTGCCCCCAGGGGGTCCTTATCTTGGTCATAGACCAGGACAAGGTCACCTTCAGAGAAAATCTGAGGACAAACAGACTGATCATATTGACACTTGACTTTTTGTTTGTGAGCTTCGTTAGCTAAGGTTGCATCACGACGCTGCTCATTGAGCTTCTCGAGATATAATAAAATCTCTTCAAGCGGTGAAGTGTCTGGCAACAACTGTACTGCCAACTTTAAAGATGGGATCTGCCATTCTATGGGAAAGACTGCTTCCAGCCCGTAAATGAGTTGAAAAGGTGAGAAACTAGTTGTAGTATTAATGGATGTTTGGTAAGCCCATAATGTTGAGTATAACATCAAATTCCAATTTGACTTGGCCGAATTGATCGTTCACTGTAGATTGGTCTTGAGAGATTTGTTTACAACTTCCACCTGACCATTCGCTTGGGGGAATTAGGGTGATGAATGTTCTTTCCGCAACCCAAGATTTTATGTTAACTTGGTCATCATTTTGTTCTGAAAGTGACTACCATGGTCAATGACAATATCTCTCGGGACGTTGAACCTTGCTATTATATGTTTTAACAAAAAGAGAGTTGTTGTCTCCCCAGCGTCTCTAAATGTTGGCATAGCTTCGACCCACTTTGTGAAGTAGTCTACTACCACAATGATATAGCGGTTCCCCTTTGTTGAAGGGGGTTTTCATGTAGTGTAATCAATCCACCATTTAGTGAAGGGACCAACAGTAATAACGGGAAACATGGGAGCGGGGTCTACTCTCCTCTTCCGAGAGAAGATCTGACACGGGTGGCACTTCTTAAACGATTCAACACAATATTTGATTAATGTCGGCCAGAAGTAATCGGCTCGTAGAATATTTTGGGATGTTTCCAACCCAGACAAATGACCACCACATGCTCTCGTGTGGCAATCGTTAAGCACGATTTCCTCTTCTTCATGAGTGAGACATCGACGAAGGATGCAGTCTACACCTCGACGATACAAAGTGTCCTCAACTATGAGATAGTTCTTAACCTGATGGTGTACACGGTGATGCTCATCATGAGAAGCAAAGGTGGGACACTTCAAATTCTAGAGATAGACAAGCAGATCTCCACACCAAGGGTTGGAAGACGCGATCAAAAACATGTCTCCTTTGATAGGCGACCCGTCGGGTATAAAATCACCTGATTCGACCGGAAGTTCCGATATGAGTTCCGCGAAGACCATCGAATTTTTGGATTTCCCCGAAACGAACTCTAAGACAAATTCCTGGAGGATAAAAATCCATCAACTGATCTTTCTGCTGATGACACATCGTCTCAATACGTATTGAAATGGATTCACAAAATCAATGACGGTGGTCTTGCAAAACAAGATGTAATGAAGGAACTGTTGGACAACATGGAATGTTGCTAATGCAAGTTTTTCAATGTGGGAATAATTGAGTTCCGGTCCAACCAGGCCTCGGCTCAGGTAATAAATCACGTATTCTGAGAGAAAATCATCCTCCTAAAGTAATACCATATCGATGGTCGACTCCGCAGTGGCCAAGTACAATAACAAATCTTTATTATAATTGGTTGGTCGAAGTAGAGTGGTTGATATAAGGGCGCATTTAAATGCTGCGAAAGAGCATTGAGCGGCTTCGTCCCAATGAAAAGGAATTTCCTTCTTCAATAAACGCATAAAACCCTTTGTGATCTCGGAATAATTTACGATGAAATGTCGTAAAAAGTTCTCTTTTCCCTGTAAACTTTGAAGCTGAGGGATGGTGCACGGGGGAGGCAACTGAACTATTGCCTAAACATTTAGAGGATCGACCATGATCCCTATGGTCGAAACTATGAAGCCTAGCAGACGACCCGATGTGACACAAAAACTTCACTTGTTTGGGTTCAAGCGGATTCGGTAGTACCGACACCGTTCAAGGATAAGTCAGAGGTGCGTCGGATGATCATCTCTCTTGCGAGATCGTGACGCTAAATCATCGAGATAAGCCTCGACTATGTGTTTGAGGTCATGGAAAGCAAAATACATGGCCCACTAAAACGTAGCTCCAGAATTTTTCAAACAAAAAGGAATCTTACGATAAGAGAATGTACCCCATGGACAAATGAAAGTGGTTTTGTGTTGGTCTTCAGGTTTAATTTGTATCTAATTGTATCCCAAAAAACCATCCATGAGCGAAAAATCCTCACAACCTGTGCATTCATCGACTATCTGGTCAATAAATGGCATGGGGAAATTATCTTTTGGGCAGGCCTTGTTCAGATCATGGAAGTCTGTACATACATGAATCGTACCCTATTTCTTATTGACCAGCATGGGATTTGACACCCATTGTGTCAATTGGATGGAGTAGATGAAACCAGATTTAAGTAGTTTCTCTACTTCAGCCTTGATAGCTTTTACTTTCCTAGGATTGATGGGATGAAGCTTTTGTCGGACCGGCTTGACATCAGGATAAGTCGTGATTTCATGTTCGACGATTCTTGGATCTATGCCTGGCATTTCCTCATAAGACTAGGAAAACATGTCGCAGAATTCTTTAAATAAATCTGTGTAGATTTGAATCTCCTTGGGGGAGAAATCTGCTCCAATGAAGATATTATCGATGACGCCAGGGGTTCTGGAGATGTCAATAGGTATAGTTTCAGCTATTGTTTCCATATTTCCTTCGGCGTAAACTGTGTGCGTTGCCAAAGAATTGATAGGACAACCTTTATCTCCATTCATATTCAGAGTGAATTCACCTGCTTCAATTCATCTTAACTCTGGGAGGAAATAAGATATATGATGAAGATCATCCCAGGGTCTGTCCAGACTAGTCATTGCCTCAATAATCACCTCGTCTAAGGGCAAGACTAAGTCTAAAGAATCTGTATCAACAAAAGAACCTTGAGCCCAAATAGTCTCGAGCACCAGATCTAACTCTTGTGCAGGAGTCGGATCGAGGTCGGAAGAAGCTCGTTGAATTATCGAGTATGCAACTTCTTTTGTGGCCAAAGTCATGGACATACCATGGTGCTATGTCCCTTCCATCTTAGTTTATGGGGAAGGAAGATTCCACGGATCGTTAAAGTACGTCGTGCGAAACGACGAGATTTGAAAGATTTTGGCCCAAGTCTGGTGGAGGTCAGCCGACATGTAATGGACATTTCCAGTCAGAGGTGGGTAATCAAAAGTACCCATCAAAGGTGGGCACAAACCAACCCCTACATTGACGATGTCGGGCTGAGGGTTATCAATCATCGGGACCGTGGAGACTCCCGATGAAGGGTCAAGACAAGAGAAGGATAACTAATCAATGGTCACGATCCGGCCCTCGTGTGGAAACAACAAGACCCAAAAAATTGTCGCGACCACAACTTGCATAGCATAGGTCCAACTCCTTCCTAACAAAATACTATAGTCGAGAGACGCATCGACCACTTCAACTTCGACGCACACAGTTTTTCCCCCTAACTGCATGGGGAAAGAGGGAATGATCCCATGTGGTCGGAAAGAATGACCATCAAAATATGTAAGAATATTAGGTGATGGAGACAAAATGGGTTGGCCTATGGAGTTCCAACACGCCAAATACATCACGCATGTTGAGGTGCCCTCATCCACCACTGTATGGAAAATATTCCGGGTAAAAATTTTTGTGGTGTAAGCCACTACTATCTGAAAAGCTACGTGGTAAGGAAGATGAGGTTTTAAGTCGGTTGTATCAAGCATGATCATTCCTGGATTACAAGTCTCGGCATATCCTAGGACAACTAACAGAGCCTTTCTCTGGGAAGGGAAACTCTGGAGGACTTCCAAAGTAGACATCGCACAAGGGGTTTGTGATAAATCCTCCACCACAAAGTAGTTTTGGTTGGCCTGTGCGTTTGTATTGTGAGAATATTTTTTGAACGGACCTTTTGGGATGCGTGTCGTTGTTTCACCCAACGTCTTCTAAATTTGGAGAGGAAGAGGCGGGTTTTCGGCTTCTTTACTCTTCTCAGAGGTGTTTGGATTTCCGTAATCATGTGTTGTAGTCAATATATAGGCATCACCTTTCATCACATACACATTTGCAGATGAAGGATTACTTGAAGATGGAGGGGGTCCTTAACTGCCCCCTTCCGCGCTCGAGGAGGCTTGAGTTAGATTTTTCCCTTGTGGAAACGGGTTCGTTAACATAGAAAGTTGTTGTTGTGTCAATAACTTCTAGGCCTCTGCATGTCGAGGGCACTAATGGGTCAGGTGGTCTTCCTTGTAAATATTACAAGGATACTTTGACTTCTTCTTTTTAGTGTCGCCCCCGCCAGCATTATCTGTGGGTTTCTTATCCCCCTTACCCTTCTTTTGTTGTTTTTTCTTTCCAATAGGTTGTTGGGTGGCCTTTGGGTTTGTCGTTTGCACACTGTGTACATCCAACTTTTGGGTAGGGGGAACAGCCGAACTGGTGGTTTGGTTGGCCGCTATCTGTTGTATCAACAATTGTTGCAATTGATTTGATAATGGATTAGCGGGATTTGTTTGTGTTGAACCAATAATGCCATCAGCATGTGGTCCAAACCTTCTTCTTGTTTTGTCAAGGATTGACCTCGATCCATCTGGCAAAATCTTGTAGAGTAAACCAAACTGAGAGTAAATTATCTCTAGTTGTTGAGCTCTCATTATCGCGTCTTCCTTGGAAAACACTTCGGATTTTGCGATGTCTTTAGATAATTGGGGTACCAAATAATTAAGGAACCATTCTAGAAGGAATGTTGGTGGGACTGGCACTTTTATCAAACTCTTCCGGCATCTCCATTCTCGGATATGATCTCAGATATGGTCCTTTTTTTTCTACTCGAAATTGGCCAACAATTCAGTGTCGGCATCGAATCTCAAAGGTAATTGGAAATGGTTCAAGAAATCCATTTCCAATTCGTCGAAGGAAGAGTATCATGAGCGGTTGATCTCGATGTACCATTTCACTGAACTCCCTATGAGAGTGCATTGAAATAGTCGCAACTAAACAGAGTTGTCTCTTAACGAGTTGGACGAGCACCATAAGTGGAAGGTAGTCACATGATCGCCAGGATATTCATTAGGCTTGTCCTTGAACTTTGTAATGTTCGAAGGCAACTTGGTCGGCATAGGAGGCCAAATCGGATCGTGATAGATGGGTTCATTTAAAATCCTTGTCAAATCTAGCAAGTTCAGGGTTTCCAGAAACGGTAGTTTGGGTTGTGGATTGTAGCCAGGGAAAAAGGAGCCTAGAGTTTGATTGGCACCAGGTTGCCAGGAAAATTTAGGTTGTTGGCCAGAGCTTTGGTAATAACCATGGTCGTGACCTATGTTCGAATTATGCGCTTGTTGAGGCATCATCGGTTGGTTCCCGTAATAGGACGTAGAGGTCTGGTCTTGCGTCACATTCCAAGGATTTTGGGAGGGGTTGCCCCCTGCTGATCCGACGGGAATATGTGTTGGGCCTTGCCCGGGGTTCCACTGGGTATGAAAGGGGTTTCCCCCGATCAGCATCCATGGGAAGGGAACTCGTCCCTGCCATGGAATCCAAGGTCCTTACGAGGAAGGAATTCCTAAGTGTGCCCCCTGTGCAGGAATAGTACTCTGTACAGAATGTGGTTGTCCATAATCGGGGTTACCCCCGACCGAAACAATAGCTGACGAGAAAGCATTGTTACCAAATGTGTCGAACAAAGAGAAAGGTTTCAAACCAACCATCATGTTATAAGGAGGGAGTGCTTGACTACCCACTCCAAACAATTTTACATTAGGCCCGACGGAGTGTTGAGGAACACCACCAAGCAAGGGGGACGAAGGGGGTATATGACCCCCACCATAAGGGAAAATGATAAAGGGGGCAGAAGTGCCCCCCATAGTTCCTTGCAAAGGAGCATTGGAACTCCCTACCCCCAGACCTAAAGTCTGTAGAGTGGAGGAGGAAAGTATAGTACTCGTACCGAAGCCAAGCATCTTGTATGAGAATAGAGGGCCTGTCGCATTCTGAGTAGATAGAGCAGTGATAGTCGCCATAGATGGAATCAGACTGTTTCCCAAGGTATAATCAGTTGAGACCATATTGGCCCAGACTGGCGATGGTTGGTTAGGAGGTGGAACACCCCCAGTAGTGACAGTCGTGAAGGAAATATGAGTATTCCCTGAAAAAGTAGCAGTGTTTGCCTCCATTGTTTCTTGTGACACTACCTAACGCTCGTAAGGTAGAACCTGTACAACGATGGGCACTGATAGATCAGTGATGGGAGGGTTATACGGACCAAGAGCTTCGAGGTCAACCGGCTGCAGGCCCAAAAGCCTTCATGACCGGCGAAACTCCTGATCCTCCACAGTGTGAGAATATCAAAGACACACTAGAGCAATCTATAATCGTTTGAAAACCAACATGAACTAGAAAAAGTACCTATGAGATAAAACAAGCAGTCACTAGCTAGTTGGAAGAACAGTTACAACAACCAACACTAGAGCAAATTACCAGTGCAAGTGCAACTCGAATATGGAAGCACCCTCCGGGTATACTCTAAAAAGCATGGCCTGATGTATGTCCTAGGTACTGCGGTATACCCCTGCAGTCACCTGTGTAAGTCACTAGAAAGATAGGCAAATAGGTTTTCAGTGCAGAAATAGTCACCATGCGGGTACAGTTGATAGTCGGGTGGACCGCAATGAGCAGGATATCAAGCCCGAAACCTATAAAGGGTATCGAAAGCAAGTGTTTCGGAATATGACTAAGGACCTCGAACAGATTTGACACCCACGAAGCTCTGTGGCAAATGCGATCAACAGAATCCCAAGACAATCCCTCTATATGTGTTCCCCACTACGCTTGGTCTAGCTTTGGAGGGGTTATCTCCACTACCTTTCCTTACACAACCTCATTTTTAGCCTCTGTGTTAAAGGGGGGTCCCGGATAACTTTCACAATACTGAACTTTTGACACTCCCTAGCACAGACTCTTATGTTTGTTTTAGTAGCCTTCAAGAGTTTCCTCTCCAATCCTAAATCAAGGCTCTAGCCTAGACTAGTTGATGGACCCTACAAACATAAAGTCTAGTTGATTTTAATTAATCGTTAATTTTAGTGGTTGTCTGAAGTCAAAGGGAACGAAAAATGAAACCAGTGATGTTTTTTAGAGACGAAAGAGAAGAGCATATATTGAAAATAAATTACTTCTTCACAAATTCAAATTTGCACATTCAAACTCTTTAACCAACGTTTCAAACTTTTTTTTCTAATATCTTTTAACAGAAAACTCAAAACAAGCTTTCACTCAACTACAAGATACTTATTGTCCTAAGTCGACAGCCAAGAACTTACGAAAACAATCTTTTTCCTGATGATTAATGAAAACAACCAACTACTTAACCAAACCAACAATTAAAATATTTTTTTTTATTGTTTAATGCTTAAGAAGCAAAAAAGGAAAAATGACGACAAGTAAAGACCAAGAGATGACTTCTGGCCTAAGTGAAGATTTCAAAGAGTTGCTAGCAATAACACACAAGCTAATTGAAGCAGACTCTCAAACTTGTCTAAAAACCCTATTACTGAAAAACAGAGGAAAAAAATTTAATGAAAAAGAAAGTTATGTTGTAATAAAACCTCAGCTACAGACTGCTATGACAGATACCCAGACTAGATCAAGAAAATCCCTGAGAGGTGTGACTCTTGACAGGGAAGAGGATGACTACCTCTTCTTAAAAAAAAAATATTCTCAACAGGTACGCTACTGACAGTTCAACAGCCATCATATGTGAGTGGGTTGTGCAAGGTCAGGGCATGTGTGCACACATGCAAGCCCACTACAGGCCGCGTTCACCTCTACAACTCCTCAAAAAAATGAAAACAAGCAATCAAGCACTGGCATGGAGCACTGGTACTGAGAACCAGGATCTCTTGAAGACACAAAAACTTACTTTGACAGAAAAATATGCAAGGAAAAATCTAATATGAGGTTATACCTAGGATATAGACTACAACAACAGAGACCAGAACTAGATCCAGAAAACCCCTGAGAAGGATCACTTCTGATAGGGAAGAAGATGACTACCTCTCTTTAAAAAAAAAAATCTGGACTCAGACATGCTAATGATCCTTCAGCAGCCAGTGTATGTATGTGGGTTGTGTGAAGTCAGGGCGTGTGCATACGTGTGCAGGCCTTATACAGACCGCGTATGCCTCTATAGCTTCCCAGAAAAGAAAAAAAAGTTATGCGAAGAAAGTAGGGAGTACTGTTATGGAAGACCAGAATCCCTACTAGCTCAGACTCTTGCAGAAACTCAGAAAAAAGGTAATAAAACCAATTTTAAAAACCCAAAAAAGTATCCCCAAAAACCCTATAGATCTCCCCAGTACGGTCTCCAATTCTGTTGTGGGTGGGAAATCCCCCTACAGACTAGCATTAAGGTTTTTGTAATGCATGCATAAATGACCTAAAGTCTCCTACTTTTTACCATCATCCCAATTATAAACTCCATTATTCATATGTAAATATAAGGTTAAAAGATCAAGTTATTGTACCTTAGTTTCCATGTTTGATTTTGATCATTTAATGTTCGGTCTCTCCTTGAGTGCAAAACTCCTCCCAAAGCTGACCTACATTCATAAACAGACAAACAAAGAACTCTGAACATGCATATGATCTATGAACTAATGGATTAGAGATTTTATCAAAATATAATCAATATTACACATTAAAAACCTCATATGGCAGGACGGGAAAAGTACTTATTTTTATTAATCTCACAAGAGAACCTTAGAATAGTGAGATTGACCACTGCTCCTTGAATCTGGTCCTGGGCTCCTCTTCAACTTTGCTCCAACTTGTTTTGTATGTGCTTCTCTTCACACACTAGTTGCAAAAGGTTGGGGCAAAGGGAATGCAAAATCGGGTAGAGTTTCTTTACAATTATTTTCCTCCTTCCAAATGGGACCCCTACCCCTTCTTTTATAGGCTAGAAAGGGCTAGGTATTTGGTCGAGTGACCGGCTATGGGTGGTCAAACGGTTTAGGTAACTTACCCAAAACTGTGAGTTTCGTCTGCAACTTTCCATTTTTTGTGCTTTTATAGGAATACGTGGGTTGTAGTGGGTCAGCTAGCATATACACGCGTGCAGTAGTGGAGTAGGGCACGTGTGCCTTCAAAAATGGTGTTTTTAAGAATAGTTGTTCTGTAATTGCTTGGAAAAAGATGTAAAATGAGATGGCCTGGTGCCAGGTAATCATATCTGGTGAAAATTAGGGTTATAACACTCATCATCAATGATAGCATCCTCAAAGATATTTATATTGGTGAGGAACTCAGTGATATGTTCATCATCTTTGAACACCCTCTTGTTGGTGATGTTATATGGTACTAAGTGATTAAAAATCAGTTCAATAGAGAAACCAATATTCAACGAGGTAAATCTCAAAGTTGCATTAGCTAGAGTGTCTATAGCAACATTTTTCGAGTGAGGAATAGAAGTAATATTAAATTCTTCAAAATTATCGATTAACTTCCAAACCTCTTGTTGGTGACCTTTTAAATGCAATGATAGTGTATGACTTTTTTAACTATCTGACAATGATTTCCATGTCACCAAAAACATTCAAGTATTTTACCTTGAGGTCAATGGATTTATTCAAACCTTGAACCAAGGCTTCGTATTCAACTATGTTGTTGGTGCACTCAAACTCTGATCAATGGGAGATTGGACTCTTCTATTTGTGCGGATAAAATTAAAATACAACCTACCCCAGTTGCCTCTTGTAACCTAGAGCTACCAAAAAAAGTTCCAATTGTTAGTACCTAAGTCTATGTC
Source organism: Picea glauca (assembly GCA_000966675.3). Taxonomy (NCBI): domain Eukaryota; kingdom Viridiplantae; phylum Streptophyta; class Pinopsida; order Pinales; family Pinaceae; genus Picea; species Picea glauca. The sequence goes on along the minus strand of JZKD02S1599314.1, from coordinate 97,281 downwards.
AGTTGAACTAGTGCTAGATAATTCTACTATTATACAGTCATTAGCGTCAATTAGAGTGCATGAATCAATTCATATTGTGTGTCAGGTTCAAGGGTTGATTTTTGAACTACATAATAGCCACGGTCAGTGTCCAACAAATAATTGTCTTACACTAAATGAGAAAATTCGATAGGTTCATTTTGAACTTCCAACTCTGTAACAATATGTTTCATGTGGGATTCCATGTCCACCTTGATTTGATTCATTTTTCCCTTGTATGGCATCCAAAAGTGAGATGTATGGTGGAAAAGTAATCATACAACTTATACAACCAATATCTAATCAGTAGTAAACCATAAGTTTCAGGAATGTCGACGACAACAATGTCAATAACTTGATAGACCCTCAGGTATAACCCATAACTTGGTAATCATGACATCTTTCAATTCACCCATAACCTTTATGTCATACCTATCTAACTGAATAATCTTGGTTGTACAATTAGAGGGAACTTCATTTCTCCTTTGATAAATAGAGTAAGGCATCACTTTAGAGTATGCTCTTGAATCTACTAAATAGTTATGCACATTATAGTTGTATATTTCAAAGTCAATAAGAATGAGGGTGTTTAGGATTTTGAATGTGTGCATATATTGGCTACATTAATGGTAGCCTTATGTGCTACTTTATCCTCTTATTTGTTTTCAATTTTTTGTTTACTTTTCAATGGGTTTGTGTTGATTTTCAGATGTGGCAATGGATGTATGCTATGAATTAGGAAGATATTTAAAGGTATTCAAAAGTAAATATCTTTGTTTCGGTAAGGTACATATGCCATACATGGAAATATTAGCTTTGGTTTTCTTCATGTATTTAATGGCACTTGATGCATGGATAAACTATTCATTTAGGTCGTGCTAGCTTGGGAAGCACTGGTAGAATATTTGGATTGAGGGGCAGTAATGTTACACTGGGTCTGAGTGGGGGGTGTGACCTTCCTCAATGCTCGAGTTGGTCTAGAAGGAAGAGTAGCTTTTGGCACATGTCCCTTACTTCTTAAATTGTAATTCTTTGGGGTAGGTTGGGTGGCCTATAAATCTCCTACTGATACCTCTCCTAATACATCATTATCAAAGTATATTTCCTAGTGCCAAAGGAAGATGGTAGTTTCTCCAGTTGTGTCCCCTTATTCAAAAATTTCCTCAACCTCAGCTTCTTGGACCAATTTATCAAAGAGATACTATTGATCAAGTGGTTGGTTTATAACCAGATTCATACAGTCGATCAACTCGAGACAATTCTTTTCAGAATGATTATCTTGATGGTAGGTATAGAAGTTGTCCATCCCCACCTCCTATATATTCAAATTTAGATTGAAGGTTATGGGTGTTTGTGCTAGTTGTTGTGTTTTCTATGGAAAGTTCTAAATGGTTTGTGATTGGATGTTCCTTATCCATAATTATTTTTAAGGTCAACCATTTCACTAGA
>JZKD02S1599314.1:81969-92647 GCA_000966675.3 Picea glauca | reverse complement strand
AGTTCTTCTTCCTTCTCTCTTCAGGAACTCAGGCCACTGTGACCCCTCTAAAGGCAATAGATAGGTTTACATCATTAACGATCATAGGGATGACGAAAATAATGTGTAACAGTTAATGATTAAATGCTAGATAAATTAATGAAGAAGCTAGTTAGATCTGATATTTCACTTTCATGAGTAAGATTAGTTAAGGTGTTAGAATAATCAATGAATATCACAGGGTACAACCACAGATCCCCACTAATTCCTAGGCTGCAAATGTCTAAGTATTGCAGCCACCTATAGAACTATCTCAGGTGAGACTATGTAGTGCACCCTGTGTATTGCGTTGCCTTTTGGTTTATTGTGGGGGTGATAGTTTTAGAGGGTTTTTGATGGAATCTTGTTAAATTTGAACCTAGGTCGACTTATGAAAGCAAGGTAAGATCATAGTTGATAAAGTAGTTTAAACCAACAAATGGTTTTGTTGCCGGTTGGAATAGAATGGGATTAAGTGAATAAGATCTGTTGAAGAAGCATAAAAAAGAATGTCAGATACGGTGACAAAAACGAGAATATAAAAGGGGATGTTGAGACCATGGAACCCAATGAATGTAAAGATCAAGAGCTGGTTGAAAATAAAGGAGTTGAAATTTATGCAGAAAGATAACAGAAACCCGAAGTTAACACCATGAAAATACCTGGACAAGTACGTATTCAACGACTTACATGAAGTATTTTTCTGTGATTTCCCACATGTGTTGCAAGAGTGGATATTGAGGTTGAAAGACAACCACCCTACAAATAGGATCAGACAGCTAGAGTTGAATCCTACTGAGATCTTGCACTTACAACAAGTTGACAATAAATTTACACACGCAGTAGATTTATGGTTAGACAGCATTGTTGCGGGGTTTATCACAGAATTTGCAGTAGATACTATGAAATCTTATAGCGCATCAGAGAAAGATTTCCTTAAGGGACCTCGAGGTAGGTATATCATATCAGTGTATACTTCCATTAATATATTACTATATAACAAGGGTGTAATGACGATGGCCTCACATATCTAAACTTCCATGTGTGCATGGGGGAAGGGGGGAAGCACTGACTAGAGACGGAGAAATGGAGGAAGACATGGATAGAGGAAATAACGAGGAGGCCTTAGATCCAATCATGATGGAGGAAGACCAGATCAAGAAGTTCATAGAAACAACTGGAAGAACTTGTAATGGAGTACCCTACCAATATAAGATGAACAACAATAAGAGAGCCATAGCCATGAGGGAAGGCTTGGCAAGTGATGAAGAAGAGGTAGAGGATATTCGGGTTGTGGAGAAGATTGAGGAAATCATGTGTGCAACATATGAAAGGAATAAAAGAGGTCCAAGAGAAAGAGCAGAAGGCATCACTCCTATCCATATCAGTGTTAGTGTGGAACCCATAACCCATGTGTGACTAATACACCAATAAGAACACCACCATTTAGAAAATCGAATTTTGGAAGGAAGATAGTAGGAAGTACATCTAGTCAAGGAGCAGCAACTAGAGGAGCCAGTTTAGGAAGTGGTAGGCAGATATCTACACCATGTGTAGGTATTATTTCATCATTCAGGATGGCATGACATGATCCCACCATCAGATTACCATAATTCAAGGGAGAGGCATCGGAGGACCCTGAGAAGCACTTGTTCATTTGTGAAAAGATTTGGGAAGCAAAACATATCACAAATGAGGAAACTAAACTTGCACAGTTATCCATCATGCTAAGAGACCACGCATTGGATTGGTACATGAGCTTAGCCGCAAACAGTCCACCAGGGGCAACCAGAATGATTGTGGATATCAAGAAGCTATTGATAAATAAATTCCAGAAGCCTAGCTCAGAGGGTCAATAGATGAATGAGATGATAGAGATCAGACAGAAACTAGGAGAATTTGTGTGGAAGATTGACCAGAGATTCAAACGATTGAAGAGAAATCTAAAGTATGTCACGACATACAAGCAGCATAGGCATTTGTTTCTCACTTATGTGCTACCACACTTGAATTACCCTTTGAGACAGTAGAAGTTTCAAACTCAGGGAGAGGCCCTGCAGAAATCCCTACAACTGGAAGAGAACCAATATCAGAAGACAAATCCAGCCATAGAGGAGCTAAAGAAGGATATAAAGAGCTTAACATTTCAATTAAACCAGAACATGGGTAAGGACAAAAGAGAATATGTTTGGTGTACCACATGCAGGACAGAAGGACACCACAAGAATGAACTCCCAATATTCGTTCAGTACATGGAAATAGGACTTCCAAACCCTTTGCCATCAGGAGAACTATGGTGTGAGATATTGTTGGCCCTTGACCAAGTTTTGGAGTTACTTGGTCCTATTTGAATATTTTTGGGACTTCGACAGCCTATCAAAGATGGAGCGCCAGACGAAGTAGAGATCATGGGATCTCGGCCCACTTTTGGACCCCCTTTTTGGGTTTTGGGAAAATGTAATGGGAAATGGATGTCGGCCTGTGGGTTTACCCACGTTTAGGCCCACTTTTGTAATGTATAAATAAACATCTAGGAATCTAGTAGAGTAGGATTTTATCTATGTGATGTAAGCTAAGTGTTAATATACTATGTAAGTGTTATGTGCATGACTATAGAAGGTTTACATAGATAAGTGCAAGTTGTTGTAGAAGCTATAGAAGGCTTTGTGTTGTAAGTGCAAGGAAGAAGGATCTAGCGAGCTGCGCAAATCTTATGTCCTATGTGAGGAAGGGTTTTTGGTGGCTTTGTGCATGTAACCGAGTGGATATGCTAATAAATAAGAAGATTTGGTGGACATAGACCTAGGGTGGGGGTGAACCACGTGAATCTTGCTAAAATACCTTATATATGAGTAAACATTGCGATGCTCTGTGTTATCTGTGAAGTATAATAAGGGTTGAATATTGATGAATAATCGATGCTAAGTGTTATGTAACCAATATAATCACATATATGTGTCCTAGATAAGGTTGCAGACACCTAAGTCTTGCAACCACCCCTACCTCTACCTCGTGTGAGACTTCATCTGCTTTGCAGGTGTTGCCGAAAGGGATGATAGTTAGCATTTTGTCAGTGCGTTGTTGGTGCCTTGAACCTTGGGTCTGTCCCTGTGGCAACAAATGGTTCTGTTGTCGGGACCTGAAACTGTGATTGCTTGGAACTGAGGAAGAGGAAGCTTTGTGCAAAGATTCATCCTGAAACTGTGGAAGCTTTGTGCGAGGATCTGTTCCTTAGTGCACAGTATTCCAATTGATCTGAAAATATCTAAGAAAGAAGGCCAGATCTGAAGAAAAGAAGCAATATCTGAACGCTTTGTGCTCTAAGAAAAACAAAAGTATAAGTTTCTGAAGAAAAGAGGTAAGATCTGCAGAAAAGAGGTAACATTTGTAAGCTCTGTGCTCTAATAAAGGTAAGAATAGTTAAAAGTTTTTAGATCTGGAAGCTTTGTGCTCTGAAAAAGTAAAATAAGTGAAAAAAATTGTTTCTAGAGTATGGATTTAAGTATGTTTGATAGATTATGTCCTAGCTTGAAAACTAGGGCTCTGATAGATGAAAGGAAGCTTGATATGAATAGATCTGATAAGTACAGTGATAGATATGTTATACCTATGCATAGAAAGAATGTTTGGACTAACAAATGGATGCAGGATCCTAGAAAGAATTTTTTGCAGACTAGTTACCATGATCCTAGTGTGTAGTATAGAAGAGGTTGGGGATCATTTAAAAGGAAGAGAGGATTAACCCTATGTTACAATTGCAGAAGACTGGGACATATTTCTAAGGAATGCCCTGGTGGAAGATCCAGTTGCCTATGTTGCAAAGCTTTGGACCATGAAGTATTGGATTGCCATAGAATGATTGTTAAGATTGAAAGAATGAATTTGAGTGAAGAAAACCCTAAGGCATCTCCATAAATAGCCGAACCCCAGAAAGAATCCGAGAAGGTATTGCTACAAATGAAAGACACCTTGAAAGACCAATGAAATTTTAGGTTATCAAAGATCTTTAAAGAAAAATAATGCATCGATGTAAGAATAGGGGACTTCAACATTGACTGTGTTCTTGATGAAGAAACACCAGTGAAAATTATACCAGATAGAAATTGGGAAGCTATAGGAAGGCCTGCTATGATCCCTTCATTAAGAGGAATAGGGATATTCAGAGGAAAACTGGTGAACCTATGTGGAAGGCTCACTCAAATATCTATGAATGCTAATGGAACTTCAACAGAGGAAGATTTTGAGGACAGCGCCCCGTTTACTATGTTACTTGGAAAACCTTGGATTGAGAGAGATCAAGCCAGAAAGAAGGAAGAAGAAAATGTTTTAGAACAATAGAGACAAGAGTTAACAGATTTCATGACTAGAAGGATCGCGCAGTTGATTGAAAAACAGGAGAACAAATCGAAGCCATTTGACACCTGGAGCCCAGATGTCAAAGTTGCAAGAGCACTAGAGGACTCATAGAATATTGCAGTATCTGTCTCAAATATAGAAGAAGTATTACCTCTGAGTCTTAGGAGAGAATCTCAGCAGCACAAATGACTATGTCCAGGGAAAATAAGAATCAGAATGGGAAGAGAATCACCGAGACAAAGCTCACTGGAAAGAAGGCTAGGAAGCTAAGTAAAAAGAGAGCTAAGATCGACAGCCTACAGAATATTCCAAAGGGAACCTCACAGAACGGAAAAATTGCAGAAATTGAACTTTGCCAAGATAACAGACCAGCAACATAGGTCACTTCGCCAAGGCGAAGCAATATAGCCGTTGGAAGCCGATATAACCGTTCGGCTTCTACTTTGAATGGGTCGAAAAGCATTGATGGTTTGCCACTAGACCGTTAGACCATGCCATAATGGACAAAACATGAGTTAATGATGCCTCATACCCATTGCAAGCAGAATGTTGCTAAGTTTCTTACTTAGTCCGTCACGCCACCCACCAAGAATATTTTTTGCTAACTAAGAATTTCAGCCCACATCCTGAGATGATTTTGTACTATGATCATCGCCTTGTTCCCATACCCTCCATTGCAGTCTCTGAATTCAGTTCACACCCGATCTAATTGACCCCGAGCTTGGAGGACGGACGAGCTCAGCGCTACAGAGAAAGTAGTTGAAGAAGTTTTGATTGACTTAATGACTGAGAGAGTCATGTCGAAAAGAAGGATGTATGTAGGTGTGCAAGCATCATCAATAGGAGGATTCCAAGCTTCTCCCTCAACTACTCATAGAGCAGGAACTTCTAGAACCATGCCAGAGACAAGAAAAAAGCACAAAGATGAAATCACAAATGCCAAGATTATTCTATGCATTCTACCATCTTACCTACCACCTCTCAGTGGTCCCATCAACCATGATAGTTTCCCTTGAGACTTCGAGTATACTTTGATCACCGCCTACCTTTCAAAAGGGGTTTGCGCAGTTTGTGTTGACCAAGATAAGCTCGCAACATTGAAGTTTAATGACTTCAACCTTGGCGACCAGAAGGCTTACAACATGCTCACCCCGCATAAGTATCTAACCAGGACTAAAGGTAAGAATTCCAAGATCATCCCCCAATCATGGACCCAGAACCTTGCGCAGTCCACACTGCTCAACGTGATGAAGATTCCGCACTTCGAACGACATCAGGAGGTAAATGCATGTGTAAATTTACTGCTATCATGTTATCACGGCGGATACCTATGGCTGAACCGAATCATCACTGTGGATCCAACCTTGATCAATTAGATCACAGGACTAAGCATGCAAGGCCCTGACCCATAGGAGTTCTACCTTGGAAAGACCTCAGACCGAGCATTAGTGCAGAGAATTAAAGAAACTTATGGCGATGTCGAGAAGGGAATGTGAGGCTACAAGGTAGCCTCTATCCAGAGTGGCGCAATGCGCCTTGCCTATCAGTTGATCACAGGCAAGCTAGTTCGTAAGAATAGACCAACTCAAGTGACCGGATTCGTGGTCGACCTCGCAGGGAAGTGCAGAGAGGGACTACAGATGAATTCGGTGCAGTACCTTACCAATCAGCTAGAACTTGATTGCAAAGAAGCGCAAGACCAAGGGTATGAGTTCCACTTTAGTTGGCTTCTCATACTGATTGATTTCATTGCCTTGGAGCTACCAGAAGGTGCCACTTTCCTGGATATCGAACCCTTCGAACCACTGGCCACGAAGTTTTGTACATCGTGGTACTCTAGCGACATGAACAAGTAGTGGCAGTCCAATGTCGTCTTCCATGCCTATTACAACCAATTGAAGATCGCAATCCAGTCTACACCATGCATCACCCCGAACACACTTTATAGGTTTAGGCCCTTGTTGAAATTCAGCGCGGACCACCACTTCACCTATATTACAGCGCGCGCTGATGAGTATAAATAGCAGCTCCATTCATACTACAAGTTGAAAGAAGATGACTTGGAGGAGATTACCAAGGAATGGTCGGCGGACCTCCTTGTTCCAGCGGACCCCGCAGAGATGTTTGATGTGGATAGCCCTAAAACTATGTCGAACACACCTGGACCAAGCAAGATGAAGAAAGACGACAAAGTGCATGATGTCCATAGCACATTGGCGAAGACCTCTTCTATATAACTTGAGCAGGGAGATGATGGTGGAGAGCTAGGTGGCACAGAAGTCAAGCAAAACAAAGGCAAAGTTACTCCACCTAGAGAGGAGGGGGATCCATCCAAGAAAAGGAAGGTTACCCCACAAAAGCCTTCATCCTAGAAGAAACCTACAGCCACCAGGACTACGTTTAAGACTACCCTCACCCCAGATGACTTTGACTTCTTAGTCACTGCATTGAATGATGCTTCACTGGAGATCGCAGAAAATCAAGAAGCGAAGCAAGAGGAAGTATTCATTCGAATCAAGGGTGAACTTCAATAGGTGCAGCAGGCACTACAATCCAACCGCACAGTTTCTATTGCGCCCTCGATAAGTGGAACAGAAGAACCAGGAGATGAGCCAGCCCAATTACACCAGATCGTTGATAAAGTTGAAGCTCTCCTTCGACGAGCTCAAGAAGAGACCATGCAAGCCACCCAAGATTTGGCACAGGAACAGGAAGATCTGCTAGAACAGCGCAGTAATGCAAAACGAGAAAAACTAGCTCTTCAAGCAAAGTGGGAGGAAGAGAAAGAAGCACTGCAACAAGACAAGGAACAGTTGCTCGCAAAGCAACTCGAAGTACAGGAACGAGTTCACAGAGCACTTCTCTCTATGATAGTCATCGAATTCCAGATAGAAGAACGGATTCCACAGCAGGTGGCACAAGTGGAAGGAGTGATCCAGCAGCTTCAGCATAGCATCACAGACCTGGAACTTCGAACTGTGCCGGAGACTCCTCAAGAAATAAGAGATCTAAGAGAGGCAACTTCCCACAGCGCAGTTGGAAGCTTGAAATCCTTTGCCTTGGAATACAAGCATTTGAGCTCCAGAAGCGCTGAGACGGATGAAAACCTCAAAGAAAATCCAGAGTTACAGGCATTAGATTCGCAGCTCCAACACGCAAAGCAACATGCAGACATGTTACAAGCACAATTGAAGGCCTTGTCACCAGTTGAGAGAATGAAGAGGTTTCCAGAGCAACGCACGGCCCAGCAGCAGGTACACATGCTTCAGAGTAAAGTAATAGAAGTCTCTCAACGAATTCAACCAGTGCAAGAAAAGGCATGCCAACTGTTCATCGAAGTTGAAAACCAAGGAGTAAAACTTGAACAGGTTGTGAGTACAGCAAAACATCGCCTAGAGGGACCAATCAGTGATGCACTCATCCAAGAGTTCACTGAACAAGAGGTAGTCACACTACAACAAGTCAAAGCAGCTCGAGCCAATCTCGAGGCATTCGAGGTGGAATTGCTTAGACCAAAGTGACTCGGGACGAGTCGCAGGTGAGTGTTAGGGGCCTATTGGCCCTTGACCAAGTTTTGAAGTTACTTAGTCATATTTGACCGTTTTTGGGACTTCGATAACCTGTCGAAGATGGAGTGCCAGACAAAGTAGAGATCATGGGATCTTGGCCCACTTTTGGACCCCCTTTTTGGGTTTTGGGACAATGTAATGGGAAAGGGATGTTGGCTCGTGGGTTTACCCATGTTTAGGCCCACTTTTGTAATGTATAAATAAACATCTAGGCATCTAGTAGAGTATGATTGTATCTATGTGATGTAAGCTAAGTGATAATAGACTATGTAAGTGCTATGTGCATGACTGTAGAAGGTTTACAGAGCTAAGTGCAAGTTGTTGTAGAAGTTATAGAAGGCTTTGTGTTGTAAGTGCAAGGAAGAAGGATCTAGCGAGCTGTGCAGATCTTATGTCCTATGCAAGGAAGGGTTTTTGGTGGCTTTGTGCATGTAACTGAGTGGAGATGCTAATAAAGAAGAAGAGTTGGTGGACGTAGCCCCAGCCTCCCCCAAGGTGGGGGTGAACCACGTAAATCTTGCTAAAATACCTTAGATCTGAGTAAACGTTGCGATGCTTTGTGCTATCTGCGAAGTATAATAAGGGTTGAATATTGATGTATAATCGATGCTAAGTGTTATGTAAGCAATATAATCACAGATCTGTGTCCCATCTAAGGTTGCAGACACCTGAGTCTTGCAACCACCCCTGCCTCTACCTTGGGTGAGACTTCATCTGCTTCGCAGGTGTTGTCGAAAGGGCTGGTAGTTAGGGTTTTGTTGGTGCGTTATTGTAGCATTGAACCCTGGGTCTGCCCTTATGCCAACAGATCTGTAAGACACGGGGGCATGATCCATATCATTATCCAATGATGCATAAATACCAGACAGTGCCTAAGAGTTCATATTGCAACTTTTGCAAGTCAGTAGGCCATGATGACAAAGATTGCAGGACAATAGAGTTGATGAGAGAATGAACATCAGATACCTATAGTGTGTAGGCAGAGATGATGACAGGGAAATTTGCACCACAATTCATCCAAGTACTAGCCCCATATAACATTGTGCCATAGAAATATAACATTATGCAGCCACAGTACAATACCGCGCAGCCAGAGTATAATCATGCGTAGTATAACCAAGCGCCCCAATACAACGCGCCGCGAGGAGATCAAACTAGATACAGCGGTGGAGGACGAGGATGAGGAGGCTTTGGAAGAGGCAAAGGATCGGTGGTATGTCATAATTTTCAACAAACATGACATTATGAAAGAGAATTTCCACTTCCACCTGTGACATGTATGTATTGTCACGCATCAGATCATGACACAAAAGATTGTCTGACACTATTGGGGAAGATCCAGGAAAAGAGAAATCAGAACAATCAGAATGTTCATTGGATTTCTGTAGAAGCAAGGGAGGATGGAAGAAATATCAACATAGTTACACGCGAAGGATCTAAGACAAAAATGATGCATTAAGACAAGATCTAGCACAACACCAATGGGTGTGCTAGCACCAGAAGTCACTCCTGGATTGCGGCAGGAGTAAGCCTGATACCCATCCATTTTATATGTCACAATAATTGAATTAAGGTGGTCGAATGGATGCAGACCTGGGAGAATATCTTTTTAACTTAGAAAATTGGGCCAGGCATGCATGAACAGGTGAGGTCCTAATATAAATTTCGTTAGTAAGTTGAATTTAAGGTGAGCAGATGGAAGACTTGGTGAGAAGATGAACGAGTCTGATATGGGCATCCGGCCTTCCAGCAACTCAGGGAAGAAAAATGAGACACTAAAATATGTCGAACTGACAAAGCTACAACAACACAGTGATGGCTCGACTGGATCCTCCAATTCTGAGTGTCTTAATACAGTGTTTACAGAGATGGAAAGAAGTTGACATTCATTGAACAAGAAATCTCAAATACAAATTCATACCCAGGAAACCAATGCTTCATTAAAACTTTACAATTGGGAGCCTAGCTCAACCATCGACACCAACAAAAATGGAAAAAATGCCTCTAAATACTTGGATTTGGCTCCATCACTGATGGCACGATCATATCATGAGTTCAATGCTTTGTGTAGGCGAGTTTCCTTTTCAGTTTATGCATGCAGACATCGGTCAGACTGCCCATGCAGTCGGTTCTCAAACGCAATCTTTGTCAGGCTAGACTAGCAGTCACCTTCTGCACTTTGTCTCTTTCTGACCTTCTATTTATTGAAGGAGACGACGCTCAACCACCGTCAACCACCTTAATAACTGCTTTCTCGGGATTAGGTAAGGCCTGGTCAACTCTACTTCTTGAACAATGTGGCGGCCTTTCCTTGTCCACTGCTGCTTTGTTGGATTTCTACGAGGGAGTTTGGCCTGTGAACGTGGGTGAGGATCTGATGGGGAGAGAGATGGCACCAGAAATGTGAAGGTGAGACGAGGGGTGTTGAGGTGGAAGCACCAACTAGCATAGAATGAGGGCTATGACACTAGATGAGGAGTGCCACGGGAATATGGATAAGACACGGGTGGAAGTGGCATGGAGCACGAGGGCACAGGTGTCGGAAAATAAGAGGGATGAAGGGAATGAGGGCATGACACCTAGGAGAGTGGAGGATAGGTGTGCAGTGATGAAAGGTAGGAAGGAAGCGGGATATGCAACAGGGGAATAGGAAAGGCAGAGTGGGGGACACTTGTCACCAGGAGGTGAACGTGGTAAGCGAAGGAGGATGTAGTAAGGGCTTTTTTTTTTTTTTT
>JZKD02S1599314.1:53194-64027 GCA_000966675.3 Picea glauca | reverse complement strand
AGAAAAGTCAGCACGCAGCATAAGACCGACACATTACGCACCAAGGAAAGGTGAGATAACACAAATCTGTCATGCACCAAGGAAAGGTGAGATAACACAAATCTGTCGCACACCAAGGAAAGGTGAGGTAACACAAATCTTTCACCACTCAAGAAGCCCAGTGCGCCGGAAAAAGGACCAACGGTCAGAAAAAGGCATAAATTTGAAAAATGATGGTTACGGAAAAAAGGCGCCAACTTGCGTCGTCTATCAAATTGAATGTCAAGTACTCTTGAATTTCCTTTTCATTAACCTTGCCAACTAGTGGCATCTATCAAATTGAATGTCAAGTACTCTTGAAGCGCCTTTGCATTAATCTTGCCAACTGGCAGCGTCGAGGAAATTGAATGTCACGTACGTGGGAAGTGCCATTTTGTTTAAATCACAGCTCCGGTATCTTCTCCGAGAAGCTTCACGACACTTGCTATATAATAAAGGCACACGCAAAACATAACGCTTATTGTGAAATTGTGAAATCACAGAGAGATAGAGCATACAGAGCGAAGAGTTGTTTAGCAAGAGATACAGGGGCTAGCAAGAAATCACCCTAAACCACCATGGCACCACCCAAGTTTGGTGCGTCAAGAGAGGCCAGCAGGAAACCTCGAAGCCACCACAGAGCACCACAACAGACACGATGAAATTAAAAGGAACCTACACAAGCCACGGAATTTTTCAACTTGCACGAAATTCCCTCACCCAGTATGGAACCAACAAGCACCACACCCATGGTGGAGGAAGCCCAACCAACAGTAGCGGTTGGCATGGATGTTGACATGGAGGGAACTGGACAGGGCCAGTAGGCTAAGGACACAGGTAATCATTCACGACCTGCACATGCTAAAGGAGCCTAGAGGGTAAATGGGCAGCCCCAAAACATACAGAAATTGTCGCACCAAGACATTCACACAGAGCAGAGCTGACATAGCAGCAGGAGGGGCTAGTAGAATATGTTATCAGTTGGTCAAAAGCATACGCCTATGAGAGAACAATGGAGTTTCAAACGTCATGCCAACCACCACAATGAAAGGGAAAACATCCCATGGAAAGGTCACTGTGCAAACAGGCTGCAACAACCATAGTCATATTGCACATTCCTGAAGGGGTGCAGGCCATGCCTAACTTTCTGGGATGCGTGGAAATACTGTGCTACTCGGAGCATGACGTGGCCGATGTGGACAAGTTCCTAGAATTTGCAAGGCAGGTATACCTTGACAGCGTAGGTATAGGGCCCTTCGGTGATCCAATTTTACAACAGAAACAGTTAGCAGCTAGATTGGCCAATACCAGAATTCTAAACTTGCTGGATATTACACATTTTGGAAGGGGTCCGGATGCAAACAATTGTGTCAAGCAATTGATGGAAGTCACCCACAGAGGTTACCTATGGTTGTAAGATCCTTTCTCTATAGACGTGGAGCTCATTTATTTTATCATAGGTCTATCGTATCGGGAAGAGAATCTTGTGCAGTACCTTGATGACAAGATGAAGGAGAAGGAACTAGAAGAGGAGATAAAAAAGACAGATGGCACAAAGAGAGGGTCACGTGGAATCATTATCAAGTGCATCAACAATGCAACAACAAGGTTGGCCACCAAACTCATGGCTTGAAACCTACTCATAAAGTGTCGCAAGGAGGAAGTTCATGTCGGGGTCATCACGGCTGCAACACAGTGCGCAGAAGGAACTATGCTTAGCTGGGCCCTGTACTTACTAAACATGTTCCTTGATTACTGCAGAGATGCGCAAGATCTAGGAACAGAGTTTCATTACTCTTGGCTACTAATCTTGACCACCTTGATCAGATGGAGGGATCCCCAGTATACAAATTTTTGTGAGCGGGCCAGTCATTATCGCGTAGCACGATACACATCGTTGGGGAGCACATCAAACCCCAAAATCAAAAGTACCAATGCAAGCACATTCGCCTGATACTATAACTAGCTCCAATAGAGTATTTCTAACAGTAGGAGAATTACTTCAGAAGTGGTTGCACAATATGAGGACATCACGAACTTCAAAGCTACTAGGCACACTATATGGATCCAAGTGAAAAGGGATCCCAGGAAGGAATGGTTGCAACTTAGATACTGTGTCAAAGAAGAAGACGTAGAGATGGCGATCAAGGATTGGAAAGATGACTGGAGAATTTCAGTCCTCACTCAAGATATGCCTATAGGTACGGAGGTCGATGCAGGGCAAGTTCATACACCTGTCAGGGATAAAGCTACACCTAAGAAGCCAAAGCCAAGTTAGAGGCCATCACAGCAAAAGAAAGAGGGTGTGCCAAAGAAAGGTACCTAGGCCCGACAAAAGGACACTACCCAAAAACCAAAATAACTGGCAAAGGGGGATGCGACCACACAAGGAACCCCATCGACTGCCACCCCACGGGAATAAGGCCAGACCAAGAGGTCGATCATAAACACTGGGGGTGCATGCAAAAAGGCCAAGTCTCACAAGCAGCCGCTAGAATATACAATCACTGAGGACGACGCTGACCTCGTGATCGAAAGAGTCAAGGACCGTGCAGCTAAGGAGTTTGAAGACACCCCAGCACCAAAGAGGATGCATTCAAGATGAGTTGGCTGACATAAGGCAGGTCCTAGAGCATATCATAGGCACACAGAGCATGGACAGAGGAATAGAGTCATTCCCCATAGCATCAGAAGAAGAATCCATGGCTGCGGCAAGCGAACATGATATGATCCATACCATAGTGCAGTCGAGCCCGACCTTCCATATTACACCCAACATGTTGCGCATGGATGAGATGGTAGCCCAGACACCCCTAAAATATCTGGAGCATATACAATTGGTAATGGAGTGAATATGAACCTAGGCACTCTACAAACTACAAGCCAGTGTCATGTAGGAGGTGCAGTCGCACACACAAATAGAAGCAGCAGAGTTAAAGCATACAAAAGATAGCAAAGAGGAGTTGGAATTGGTGCTCGAGCAGGTCAAGCTCAAGACCAAAGACGAGAAATATCATGCAGATAGGCTTGAGCATGGAGTGACTGCATCCTGTGATAGAATCCCGAATAGCGCACAAATATCAGATGTTGCCACAATGCAAAAGATTGATCATATTGTGCAAACAATTGATCAATATAGGCAGGAGATCGAAAACAACTAGGAACAACTCATTCTTACAACTCCCCGGGAGGTGAAGGAATAAAGTAGGCAAGAAGCAGCAGCATGGATGGAGGAAATGGAACGACAAGTCAACGCAGCTATGGACTTGTTTGATAGGGCAGCGTAGCTATGGACAGTGCTAGAATAATATGAACAGGTCCAACACGGGGACCAAGAAGAGGAAACGATAAGCGCAAACATCCAGGACCTCAAGCAAAGGCAGAAAACAATGAAGATCATTGAGCACCTCAAAGGAGTGTAAGACATGAATAAGATGCAAGCAGAGCTAGTAGTTGCGTAGATGCAAAAGAAGGACCGAAAATCTCAAATGGAACCTCTCCAAGAGCTAGCCGCGGAGGTTATTGTGCAGGAAGAGGAGGCAAAGAATAACATGGTGCAAACACAGGAAGAGTGTGTAGAAATGATCCGGAAGGAGATCACAATGCAAGTGTTAGATGTGCTCAAAGAAAAGGTCGTGCAAGCTCAAACACAAGAAAGGGAACTTGCAGACAAGTTCCACACTCTAGCAGGAGTTGTTGAAGAAGCGCGCACAGTCTAGGTGGCTCGGGACGAGCCACATGTCAATGTTGGGGGCCTATTAGGCGAAGACCCATTTGTGGCAAAAGGCCATTTTTGGAGAGAAAAGCATGAAGTGGAAAGAAATGACATCTGGAAGGAAAAGCAGCAGATGTGAAGGAAGCATGCAAGGCGCGCATGCAAGGGAGATCTAACTACATTAGGTTTAGAGTTTTTGCATGATATTGTAATGGTTGATAAACCAACAATATGTATAAGTAGTACCTAGGAGGTCTAGAGAGAGATATAGAGACTGAGAGATAGAGAGAAGATGGAGAAAGGCTAGAACTGCAAAATTTATGTAAGATGGTGAGCTAGAGAGAGTTGAGAAACTCGGTCTCGAGGGTTAGATCGCAGGTTGAGGATCCTGGTGCAATCTACTCAGCCTCACATGGATCAGGAAGCCTGTGAATATTGTAACATCCAAGACTATAAAACGTGTCTGGCGCGATATATTGCTGAGACATAATAAAAGAGCTTGAGAGCCAAATCTTTGTGGACGTAGCCCAGGAGGGGGTGAACCATGGTAAAACTTGTGTTATATGATTTAATGTTATGCATATCCATTTTTGTTAATGATTAAATGCTAGATAAATGAATGAAGGAGCTAGTTAGATCTGATATTTCACTTGCATGAGTAAGATTAGTGAAGGTGTTAGACTAATTAGTGAAGGTCACAAGGTGCAACCATAGATCCCCACTTATTCCTAGGCTGAAAACATCTGATTATTGCATCCACCTATAGAACTATCTCGAGTGAGACTGTGCAGTGCACCCTATGTACTAAAAATCCTTATGGTTTACCCCCGGGGGGGGATAGTTTTAGAGAGATTTTGTTGGAAGCTTGTTAAATCTGAACCGGGGTCGACTTATGACAGTAAGGTAAAATCAGAGTAGATAAAGTAGTTTAAACCAACACCTCCTACCCCTCTTTTCTATGTTATACGATATGAGTACATATGTTAAATAAAAGTTAGATGCACTTATAATGTACATCTTGAAATTGTTCTACAATTATCAACAAACATCGACCTCTATTGTTCTGTTATGGGCACATGTACTTGGGTATTTCCTTTGTTACTTCATCATTGTTCATTAGTATATCCCACATGCAAATATGCATTGTGAGAGTGAAGGATTTATTCTTCTATATCCCTAGTGTCGCCCCTCCCCACCCCTTATTTTTAACTAGAACTGAAATTTTGTATTATGTATATAATAAGTGGTTTTTTGCACCAAGGCTAGCAATGATTGCATCTTTTGACTCCCAAAAAACACAACATAGTTCTAGATAGATATTTTCATTCAAAAAGAGACTTTCTATACAAGAGTTCCAAGTGTTCATGCTTGTAGCCTGCCCAATAAACAGACACAAAACACAAATGACTAAAAAAACATTCATGTTGGTTTACACTTGCATGTTTCCCAATATTCCTTCTCCTTACCAAAGTAATGGGTGTCTATGCCTTCTACTTCCATGGGAACCTAATTTTGATAAATTGTCTTGGCCTCTACTCCCCACTCTTAGTCAGATCTTTGAGTTCCCATATTGTTTTATGCGAGAGAGAGGTTATCCACCCAATGAACTAATACTAAATCATGTAATCTACTACATTTTGGTTCCAACGAGTCAATCTGACATTTTTTATTGAGAAAAATATTGGAGAGGTTAACATTCTAGGTTATACTAGACTGCTCCAACTTTGCCTTCTTCGAGGATATGATCATGATAGTGTTGTTTTTGGCCTAACAAGACTCTTTTCAATTCTCGAGCATCTTCACCTACCATTGTTGCACAAATAACCCATGCATCTTGCCTAATTGACATAGAGTGAATTCACATTGTCTCACTATACCCTGAACCAGAACACCAATTTAGAATATAACCCCCATTTCCACTAGTTCGGGTGACTAAGTCTATGCCACATAAATGTGACTCAAGTGGGAAGGAAATATGAAACAGGGAAAGACATAACCGATAAGTAATTGAAGAGGAAACTAGTCTATACCTGATATTACCATCCATAGTCACACCTCATCAATCATTCCATGAACACTCCCTTGCCAATCCTTTGAAATCTCTCACTTGAACAGATAATCCTGAGCTAAATCCTTCCACTGCCAAACCTTATCTTTGCATAACCAAGGCTGCTCCCAAACTAGGTAAATCCCATATATGTCGCTCCATTCCATGACTACACATTGAAATCCCTCGAGTGAGGCCATGCTTAGTAAATGAGAGTAGGCTCACTTTCTCTTGTTGAATATTTGCCACCTACTCGACTTACGTGATCTCTGGGGAAGCCACACATATTGTAATTTGATTGATGTCCACTTTTCCATAATAAAGTTGATCTACCACCCACTAATGTAGTGTTTATGGGATTGTAGCATAGTTGTATTCCCCATTTTCCAAAATGGTTCCTAGATTTAGCAATGTTGCAATTTTTTCCCATGCATCTGCCTCTTCATTCAAGAGAGAGACCTTATCAAATTAAGATAAACTATGCTTGATCCATGAAACAATACCTTGAATTTGATTCCCTCCAGGGTTTTTCTAGAAAATTACTACTTGGATGATTAACATTGAATCCCCAAAGACAGACAAGGTCCTGATTCCATAATTCATAGCAATGTTGAGCTTTCACCGTGATGAAGAGGATTCAACTAGATTGTTTGTCACATTCCCCAAGTCCCAAGCATAGTGCACAATATTGTTCCCCCAAGGATCATGGAGACTCCCCCCCACACTACTGCCCAGGCACATCCCTAGCCATTAACACACATCAACCTTTGATGTTTTGTAATGGCTCATGTGCTTAGGTATTGCCTTCGTACTCCATGGTTATGCCCAATATGGTAAGCGATTAGATGCCAATTCCATTTGATTTGTTGCACGTGATAAAACAAACTTCATATCCCTTGAAAGTGATACTTTAATAACATCTAGGTATAATTTATTAACACAAAGTCCAAAACACAAATTTCCTCTCCAAAAGAAGAATCTGTTGCTCATAATTGACAAAATAAGATAAAATCTATAATAGTAAAATGAGTACACAATTAACATATTCAGCATAAGATGTACTTTGAAGAAATTTATGAAGAGTGAAAATTATATAAAAAACTTAAGTCCCAATTCCACTTAGGTACTTTTGTATCTAAGGAGATTAGGTCCCAAGTCCACTTAGGTAGTTGCATGGGATAAAACAATATTCATATCCCTTGATAGTGATACTTTAATAACATTTAGGTATGATACTTTGGCACAAAGGCCAAAACATAGATATTTTGCTCATCCCAAAAATCCCACTTATTAAAAACTCACCCTAACCTCAAGTTTTGGTGACCTCAAAAAGATCCTTAATAAAGAAAATGGCACATGCTCTACAAAATTAGTCATTCAATTTAATTTACCCTAGACATTTCAAACACCATGTATTATTGATGTACTTGTACTTATGATGAGTTATTATGGTCAGAATTTTGGATATTTAATGAAGAATTCTAACGAGGAATATGTGTAGATTTTAACCTTGTACAATATTTACTACAAACAGATTTTCAGTAAAAGAACAGAAAAGATACAATGGAAAATACAAACATTACATAGATATTTTTCCCCTGGAAACCCAAACCCGAAAAACCAGCATATTCTAAATTCATTCATAATGATACATTGTCTACAATACAATGTACATAGACGAGCCAGCGGCATCCAAAACCCTAACCCAATGACCTGGATTAGTCAAGAACCCTAATTCCTTAACCGAAAATAGAAAACCATCGGCAAAAAACCATGTGCCGAAAAACTTCCCAACAATGGACACGAAAATCGAGGAAACACGAAAAATGTGACATGTTTCCTAAAGAAAAAAAAAATCTCAAACCCCCTGCGCGCCCGGCGCAACATAGACACTACTACTCGTGCAAAGAATATAACACATACCCAACAATATGCCTTGAATTTTAGTTAGATTTTTTTCACTATGTAAGTAGAGAAAAAATTTATATCTAGTCACAATTTATTATTGTTTTAAAACTGTTTAGTTAAGAGTTTGTTTGTTTTTTTGTTTTGTTTTGTTTTAACATAAAAAGAGAGGTTAATGACCTAAGATTTATGTATTTTTAGTAAAAGTGAAATTCTACTTCCTCACTGAACATCAACGGGCCATTTCAGGTGGCACATGTTGAGATCTTTGATCCCTATTGTTGGGTAGCCTTGTGCTCTCAAAATTAGGGGAAGCACTCAAGATTTGTAACCTAGAAAAAAAAATAGTTTGTCAAAATAAATTATAAAATAACAATATAAATATAATGATATTATACTTTATTATGTAATAATTAATTATAATAAAATCATAATAGCGTCCTTAGGGTTTAGAACAGTCGGGGATAGAGTGTATTGTTAAGGCACTATGTTATGTGAAGTCACTGGTTCAAAACCCTCAACTTACCTTTTGTTTTGAGTGAGGGGCTGCATTGGCATGCCTGGAGGTTATATTGGTGGTGATGTGAGGGAAAATCCCAACGTCGACATGAGGGATAATTTCCTAATGGAAAGTCCCAATTAGACCCACTCTCATTTGAATAGCAACCTCCACTAGTATATGGGCTCGGTTGTCACTAACTAAATGAATTTCTCCCTAAAGAGATACTTTTCATCTGAGCTAGTCTAAGTCCTAAATGTAGGGCTATTCTAATATGACAGTGCAATCCTATATTAAAGAGCAACTAAAATCCTATTCTAACAATAGTAGAATCAGTTACAGTTGTATAATTCAATGTACAAAACATAAATAGTTCCAATTTTACATAATCAAATCATATTGCATATGTGTTTGCATATAAATGACTATAAGCATGTTTCTGTAATTGAATTCATAATTCATTTATAATCATTCTCTACAAAGGAAAATTGGAAAAAATGACAAATTGAAACACTTCTAGAAAACAATTACCAGCAGTGCACTATTGAATAAATGAATCATGAAGATGCTTGTTATTATCCTCCTTCAAAGAAATAATTTGTTTTCAGGAATACAAAAACAAGCAAAGAGATTTCCTATTTGTCTTTGAGTATAAAAAAGAATTATACAATACCCAATTTTGGCTCTCTAGCCCCCCTTTTTCATGTTACATTGAACTTCCTTTATACCTAAAGGTGGATTGTTGACCTTCCTAATTATAGGACTTTTCAGTTACTAATTCTACAGCTTCCCTACTCTTCCCATTCCAATTACATTCTAGATTTTTTGAAACATAAATAATTCATTACATAATATTCATGCCTACTATGAGCTCCTCGGGAAGGTGAGAAACTCTAAATATTTGTCGGTGAAGGGATCTCCCCCTAAAAATTTGGTCCAGATGATGGCCAACTACAGACAAACATGTTCATTGACCGCAAACCTACGATGAGGGTTCAAGGGGACCAGTTGGCCGAGAAGGAGACTCGGGTATTTCCTCCATCCTTACCACTTTGCAATCACTAATAGTTATCGAACTCTGAATGCCTATCTCTTTCCTATAGCAAGGTCTGGACTTGGCTATTCGTTTTGATCTAGATGGACCCTATATTGGATTGTGTATTACTTCTAGCTCTCAATATGTATCCTTCGTTCTTTCATGACGGGTGCTCTAGTGCTTGTGAAAACAAGTAAAGTTCCTCATCGGCCCGACACTATAGAATATGGATAGTTCCTCCTGGTGGAAATAACCATGAGAATGAATAAAACACACCTGTGGTTGCAACTATGAAAGCTCGCGCTCTACCTATCTCTTTTCCAAACAATGAAGTATCCCTGCTCTTTGCTTCCTTTTATAACATTTCAAGTGACTCTCATTGAGGTATGGAAATGAGATAGGGGTGTTGTTATCACTTTCTTTCTTAGCTCTTCCATGTTTGAAAGGATGCCTCCATTATTAATCATTCGAGGTCCATATGATTTGTTAAGAGATGGAAATCTACAATTTCTCTCTTTTATGTAATCTTTCGCATGCCTCTAGTATATTTCCCTTAAATGCATACAATTTGTGTATCTTATGTGCCCTGTGGTATAGTCATTGTTCATCAAGTTATGCGCATGGAAATTAGTCTCTTCCCTCTTAATTACCTAACTCGTTGATCTTTCAAGACCTAAAAATCCAAAAGAAATTATTAGCTGACATACCACAATAACTAAATTGATTTAGATTTGTCCTCTGCCTATCTGAGATCTCATGTATTGTATGGTACTTCTCTCATTCCACGATGATCTTATGCACATGAGATGAAAGGTTAGATGATACATGTATAAGGGTAGTTATGTCACTTATCATCAGTATGCAGGCTGGTGGCATATGTATGTGTAAGTAGGTTTGCAGGGATAGGTCTAGGTGTATGGGTACAAAAGCGGGATCGCGAAACTTTTAGTTGTTGTTGATGAAAAGCAACCAACACGTTTTGTGGAGAATTCATTCAGTGAATTCATGGGTTGTTGGGTTTTGGGATCAGAAGATACTATGAGTTAGTGATCGGGCAGGAAAAGTTCACATATATTCCTCTAACAAGGACTTGCAGATCGTAGGTTTGTATTTAAATCTTAGACCTATTGGATACTCTCAAATAGGTTTCACCTTGAATGTAGTTCCGAGAGGATTTTACGGTGTTTCAAGAACTGTAATACCCCAAGGACGAGACCCGATTGTAATTACGAATGTAACATGTTTTGTAGGTTGTTGAGCCGAGTATTTATAAGTTGGTAGGATTATGTGTTGATTAGGTCAGGAGCATAGGTGTTAAGGGCTAGGAGCTTGTTTTGTACATGTATATATCCATATTATTAATATAAAAACATCATTGTGTGTAGACCGACAACGAAGAAAGAGTATGGAGGACTGAAATCCACTAGGTTGGGCAAGGGAGGAGGCTAAGAGTAGAGCCTAAGCTTAAGATCCTAGTAGAATAATATATTATTATTCTAAAAATATGTAAAAAGGATATTAATTTATCCTAAGTTCCTTTAGGGAGAGGAAGGAATTCCAAGTGGGGGGAATGTGCTCCTGGAGATCCAAGTGTCATCTAAAACTCATGCAGA
>JZKD02S1599314.1:20819-31200 GCA_000966675.3 Picea glauca | reverse complement strand
ATAAATGTACTCCATTATGCAAGACTATCACCAGTGGAGGCATTACATTCTCTGGAAGGAGACAGTCATCCACATTGATAATAAGTCGATGCAGTTCATGTAGACACAAGGAAAATTGTAGAATGACCGCCATCAGAAGTGGTCCACATATTTGCAACAATACCACCTCAACATCAGGTATAAAATAGGAAGTACCAACCGAGTCATTGATTGCCTTAGCTAACCTCTAGTCATGGCACCCACCATAGTGCTAGACTCTTGTGGCCATGAGACCTCTAGATGGCCCCACCTCTATGAGACATATCCTGACTTTGCCAACACCTACTAGATGTTGGGCGCAAACACAATCGCCACTAATTTCCATCTGCACGACAGGTTGTTGTGCCATCTAGACCATCTATGCGTTCCATCAAGCGAGCGAGCAAAGCTAATTTGGGAAGCCCACTACAATCAGGTGGTAGGATACTTTGGCATGGAAAAGACATTGGATGTTCTGCAGCAACATTTCTATTGGTCAAAACTTTGACAAGATGTCAGCAAGTATATCTAGTCCTGCATTGCCTGCGTTATTTCCAAACTGGACACTGAGAAAAAAGGCTTGTACACTCCTCTTCCTACTCCTAACACGCCCTAGGAATCCATATCAATGGAATACAAGTCGGATTTGTCATCCAATAAGCAGGAAAATTACTGTGTTTTTTTGGTTGTTGATCATTTTTCCAATATGGTGATTGTGTCTGCCTGCAAGAAGAGCATCATAGCGGAGGCCACTGCCAAGATCTCCTGATCCAGATTTATGAGAGAAACAAAATGAAACCACAGATTTATAATTTTAACACATAGACACAGTTAACAATAACATATATACAATAAAACTTCACTTCTATTAAATAAGAAATATGTTGAAAACTGTAAAATGCAAACTGAAACAAGCTTGCTAGAATGGTGGTAGCTTATCTCTAAGAAGAGATGTGATGGATACACTCATTTGCAAGAATATGAGTACCATGAGGCTCTGAAGGCCTTTGCAATAAAAAATAATTCCAAAACTCTATACATCCAAAAACCTAACCCTAGGAGATGAAGCACCAAAAGTCATGTGGACCCCTTTGGGGTAAGTTAGTACATCAACTTTCTGGGCTCGTAACTTTTGCATACGAACTTCGTTTTGAGTGCATGATAGCTCCTTGGAAAGGTATTGACGAGGAGATTCATTTAGTGGGATCAATGATAGCCTTCAACTATCATTGAGGTGCTTTATTGTGAAAAAACATCGTTTAGGCCCTCAAAATGGCCCCGAAAGTTCAAGAACACAATAACTTCTTAAAATCGTAAGTTGCCAAAAAAAATGTTTGAAGCTAGTTGGAAAAGGTGGGTGGCCATCGTGATCCTCCTAGATCAATCCTCCCACCTTAGGAAGCAGTTGCCTCCATTGTGTTGATTTTCCCCATCAGATGAGGAATTTTTTGTTGAATTTGGCCCCGGGTGAGCCACTTGCCTTGGTGCACGAGTTGCCCTGCTTTGACAACCCGATAGAGATGGATCCTCTATTGGTGAGTGCCCTTGACCTGTTTTTCCATGATCTGATAATTGGATGCAAGTTCCATGCAGTTATGGTTGATCTTTGTTGATGTCAATTGTTTTGTTATCTCTGAGGTGTCCAATAATGGTGGGAAATAAGGCCAAAGGAGGTCCACATTGAGTATTGGGTGCAAGCCAAGGAATGGGGGAAGGTTGAGTTGAAAAGAATTGTCACCCACAGCCTTGGTGATGGTGTAGGGTCCATAATGGAGTGGAAGAAGCTTATGATGAGTCCCTTTAAGGCGTTCTTTCTGCAAGTGCAACCAAACTTTGTCTCCCACCTGAAACTGGTGTTGATCATGGCATTGCTTGTACTTGGAAATAGACTTCTGTAAAATATCCTGAACCTGTTGGCGGATGTGTTGGATCCTCTTAATGAACTAGGTGGCTTTGTTAGCTCCAATTGGAGCATGTGACGAGTCTGCCTAGGTGGTCATAAGGGGTAGTGCAACATCCATGGGACCCAATGGTTGAAATCCCAAACCCACCTGAAAGGGGTTGTGGTTAGTTGAGATATGTATGGCTTTGTTGTCGTTGTGTTGAATATAGGGAAGACTCTCATCCCAAGTGCGGGGGTGCTTATAATTGTACATGCACAGGATGTGCACAATCATTTGGTTGATGACCTCGGTTTGGCCATCCGTATGGGGATGGAAGGGAGTAGACTCGGTGAGCTTGGTGTCCAGCAGTGACCAAAGGCTCGACCAGAATGTGTTGAGGAACCGGTTGTCCCAATATAAGATAATGGTTTATGGGATCCCAAAGTGTACCCACACTCATTCAAAGAATACCTTGGCAGTGGCCTCCGTTGTGATTCTCTTCTTGCAAGTGGCCATAATCCCCATCTTCGAAAAGTGATCAAAAACCACAAAAACACATTCATTCCCTGTTGGTGGACAAAAGGCCCGATATGTAGTCCACTGCGATGGATTCTGAAGGTCTGTTAGGAGTAGGCATAGGAGTGTACATGCCTTGTTTCTTAATGGTTGGTATCGCAATAGCACAGGCAGTGCAAAACCGAATATACTTGTTGACATCCTGTTAAATTTTCGGCCAGTAGAAATGTCGTTGTAAGACTGCCACTATATTTTCCATGCCAAAGTGTCCTACCACTTGACTATTGTGGGATTCCCAATTCACCTTCACTCGCTCGCTTGATGGAACACATAGACGGCCCAAATGGCACAGCAGCCTATCCTAAAGATGGAAATTGGTGACAGTTGTGTTTGCTCCCAACATATGGTAGGTGTTGGCGAAGTCAGGATCTATCTCATAGAGGTTGGGCTATTCGGAGGTCTCATGGCCGCAAGAATTGAGCATTGTGGTGAGTTCTGCGATTGGAGGTCGGTTGAGGCAATCAACGACTCAATTGGTACTTCATGTTTTATATTTGATGTTGAGGTGGAACTGTTAAAAATATATGGACCACTTCTGATGGCATTCATTCTACAATTTGCCTTGTGTTTGCATGAACTGCAGTGTTTTATGATCAGTGTGGATGATTGTCTCCTTTCCAATAATGTAATCCCTCCACGGGGTGGTCGTGCTAAGTGATGACTACACCCATAGCATAGTCTAAAACATATGTCTCAATCTCAAAGGGTTGTTGCAGGTCAGGTGATGAAAGCACTAGGGCAAAGCACAAGAATTGCTTCAGATCATCGAATGATTTATGTTGGGACATGCCCCACACAAATGTTTTCTTACCACCACCTCTGGATATTTGGCTGAGGGCCCATGCAATATGGGAGAATCCCAACACGAACCTTCAATAGAAATTGGCAAGGCCTAAGAAGATCTGAAGCTCAGTGACCATGGTTTGGGTTGGCCAGTCACGGATGACTTGGATATTGGTTGGATAAACATGCACACCATGTGAATAAACAATGTAGCCTAGGAATTGGATCATGTCGATGTTGAAGGAGCATTTTTCCAAGTTGGCATATAGCTTGTGTTGTCACAAAGTGTGCACAACTTGTTGAATATGTTGCATCTGTTATGCCCAAGTCTTGTTGTAGACGAGAATGTCATCCAGATACACCACCACAAAATAATTGGTGAAAGGCTGCAAGATATTGTCCATCATCCTCGTGAAATTTGTTGGGGATTTTTCAAACCAAAGGGCATAACCAACCATTCAAAAAGACCTTCTTTTGACTTGAAGGTAGTTTTCCATACATTTGTTTGTTCTATTGGGACCTTATGGTAATCAGACTTCCGAACAATCTTACTAAAGTATTTTTCCCCCTTGAGTTGATCAAGGAGATCGTCGATTCTTGGAACCAGGTATCGATTCTTGACTGTGATTTTATTTAGGGCCGGGTAATCAATGCAGAGTTTCCAAGTCTCATCTTTATTCTGCACTATCACGATTGGGCTTCCACAAGGTGATGATTTGGGTCGGATTTTCCCCTTGTGGAGTAATTCTTGGATCTGACACTTGATCTCCTCATTTTTTAGCAGAGAGCAACTATAGACTGGCCCATTGGCTAGCGATGCACCAAGGGTCAAATCGATTGGATGCTTAACCTGACAATACAGAGGTACCCCATTAAGTGATGAGAAGATATCTTTGTATTCTTCCACAAACTTATCCAGTTGATTTTGTTGCATGGAGAGGTCAACCACGGAGACGATGGATGTGGTTGCAACCTTTCGCTCACTCTGAGAGAAAATCATGAAGAATACAAAATTCTCGGTCTGAGAAATGACCTTCCTTCATTGCTTGGCAAAGATCAAGGAAATAGCACTAGGTGGGACTACCTCGGGTATCCTGTACAATTTCTTGTTCAAAGTAATAATAACACTGCGAGGCCTAGAATCATATATAGCATGGTGTTTCCATAAATAAGGTTGGCCCAAAAGAACATCACAAACTTCAAGGGGAGCAACATCACACAATACCTCATGTTTGAATGGCTTGATTCCATATGACAGGCGGAATTGTTGGATGATGTGAAGATCGCTTCCTTGACAGAGCCATCCGATGGTGTAGGGTTGTGGATGCAGCATTGTCGGCAGGGCTAGGTGCTTGATGACCTCTACTAATATGAGGTTCTTATGGCTACCACTACCAATGATAAAGTGCATTGGATTCATTTTTACCCACATATGTGAATGAAAGAGGTGCTCGCCTTCCTCTGGCTCATCAGGTTCACTGGGCTGGATCTTGGTCGTAGAAACAGTGGCATTGGGTTCCACGTAAATGATTTGTCACCCCTTTTTTGGTTCTAACTCATAGTCGGAACCCACATCTGATTCAACGGCTTTTACCTCAGCCACCAATGATTACTTTGAGCGACGATTAGTAGTGTTATACGAGGGGATCTTATTGAAGTCGCACCACTTCCCGGTATCTTTATTTGTCTTCCCATTTTCATTCTTTGCTTCGGATTGGATTGGTTGTCCTGAGGTTTCCCATATTTTATCTATCCTTTGTTCTGCGGGTTGGGGCGGCCCTTTCTTTGCTTTTGTTGTGGGGGGTTCCCAGACCCAAACGGATGTGTCTTTTGTTTCAACTTCTGCTCGATTTTGATGGCATATCGAGAGGCCGCACCCAAGGATGAGATGTCCAAAAACTCCATTTTTGTTTGGATGTATCTATGCAGACCACCACGGTACTCGGGTACTAGATGTCGCTCAGAATCTTTTATACCCAACTTGGTGCACAAGGTATGGAAGACATTGATGAACTCTGGCATTGTTTGGTATCTTTCCTACCGCAATGTCATCCATCTTGTATACAAGTCATAATAACTTCCAACAGGGTAGTATTGTTCTGTAATAGCATCCCTAAAGGAACCCCCAGTGGGTGCAACTGAAAATAATGTGGATCCCTCTATTTCCTTTTGCTCACAGAAATTCTCCCACCAATATTTGACATGGGGGATGGTCTTGAGGAGCGCAAATGCAATCTTTTCTCTATCATAAAAGTTGTGGAATATTGAATATCAAATATAGGAATATAAAAATTGATATGTACCTTGAAGGGGGTGGCACCTTTGCTTGTGGTGGATATGTCGCTTGTCGGCAGTCGTTGAAGGATTTGTGCAAAGTCGTGCATCATTTTGTTCCTCTGTCGCTTAAAGGCTTCTTCGAGCAACATTTTGAAAGGATCTCATTTCCCGTCGTCTTTATTTTCGCCCACCATGGACGGTTTCTTGGGCATGCGAGAGAATTTTTCCTCAAGACAAACAAGCTCAACACCCAACTCTCTATAGCCTGACTGGGTCGGGGACATGCATTAAAAAAATGACAAGGAGCAGACCGCTCTGATACCACTGATCTAGATTTATGAGAGAAACGAAATGAAACCCGAGACTTATAATATCAACATAGAGACACATTGAAAAATAGCAGAGATACAGTAAAATTTGGCTTCTATTAAATAAGAAATATGTTGAAAACTGTAAAACGAAAACTGAAACAAGCTTGCTAGAATGGTGGCAGCTTATCTATGAGAAGAGATGTGACAGTTGTGCTCATTCGCAAGAAGATGAGTACCATGAGGATCTGAATGCCTTTTTACAATAAACAAGAATTCTAAAACCCTAGATATCCAAAAATCTAACCCTGGGAGATGAAGCACCAAAAGTCATGTGGGCCCCGTTGGGGTAAGTTAGTACATCAACTTCTCGGGGTCGTAACTTTTGCATACAATCTCTGTTTTGAGCACACAATGGCTCGTTGGAAAGGTATTGATGAGGAGATTTGTTTAGGGGGCTCAATCAGAGCCTTTGATAATAATTGAGGTGCCTGATCGTGAAAAAATGTCGTTTAGGCTCTCAAAATGGCCCTAGATGTTCAGGAATCGAAAAACTGCTAAAAATAGTAAGTTGCCAAAAAACTATTTTGATCTAGTTGGACAAGGTGGGTGGCCACTGAGATCCTCCTGGATCATCTTCTTTGAACAAGTTTGGGTACACTTTGGGGTTCCACAAATCATTATCTCAGACCGAGACAACTGGGTCCTCATCACATTCTAGTCGAGCCTCTAGTCACCGCTGGACACCATTCTCACCAAGTCCACTGCCTTCCACCCCCAGACGAATGGCCAAACCGAGTTCATAAACCTAATGATCATGCACATCCTACGTATGTACAATTCAAAGCACCCCCGCACCTGGAATGAGAGTCTTCCCTATGTTCACCACAACTACAACAAAGCCTTACATGGCTCAACTGGCCACAGCCCCTTTCAGGTGGGGTTGGGATTTCAACCATTGGGTCCCATGGATGTTGCACTACCCCTTGCGGCCACCTAGGCACACTCGTCACATGCTCCAACTAAAGCTGAAAAATCCACTCAGTTCATTGAGCGGATCCAACACATCTGCCAACAGGTTCGAGATATTTTACAGAAGTCTAATGCCAAGTACAAGCAGTGCCATGATCAACACTGGGTGCCACACCAGTTTCAGGTGGGAGACAAAGTTTGGTTGCACTTGTAGAAAGAAATCCTTACAAGGTCTCATCAAAAGATTCGTCCACTCTGTTATGGACCTTACACCATCACCAAGGTTTTTGGTGACAATGCTTTTGAGCTCAACCTTTCCCCCTTCCTTGGATTGCACCCAGTGTTCAATCTGGACCTTCTTCGGCCTTATTTTCCACCATTATTGGACACCTTGAAGAAATCAGAACAGTTAACACCAACAGAGCTCAACCGTGACTGCATGGAATAGGAATCCATTGATCATATCGTGGACACACAGTTCAAGGGAACTTTCTAGCAGACGATCCAGCTTTATTGAGTTGTCAAAGCAGGGCAGCTCCTACACCAAGGCAAGTGGTTCACCCAAGGCCAAATTCAGCAGAAATTTCCTCATCTAATGGGATAACTCAAGGAAATGGATACCATTGCTTCCTAAGGGGGGAGTATTGATCCAAGAGGATATCGGTGGCCACCCACCTTTTCCAACTGGCTCAAAAACATTTTTTTGGCAACTTACTATTTTTAGCAGTTTTTCGGGTCCCAGATGTTTGGGGCCATTTTAAGGGCCTGAATTATTATTTTTCATGATTTGGCACCTCATTGAAAGCTAAAATATATAAATGGACCCCTAAATTAATATCCTCGTCAAGACCTTTCCAACGAGCTATCATGCACCCTAAACGGAGATCGTATGCAAAACTTACGACCATGGGAAGTTGATGTACCAAATTACTCCAATGGGGCCCACATGACTTTTGTGCTTCATCTCCTAGGGTTAGGTTTTTTTATGTCTAGGGTTTTGTAATTCATGTTTATTGTAAAAATTCCTTCAAAGCCTCATTGTACTCATATTCTTGCGAATGAGTGCAGTTGTCACATCTCTTCTCAGAGATAAGCTACCACCATTCTAGCAAGCTTGTTTTTAGTCTACATTTTACAGTTTCAGCATATTTCTCATTTAATAGAAGTCAAGTTTTATTGTATCTCTGCTCTTGTTCACTGTGTCTCTGTGTTAGTATTATAACAATGTGGTTTCATTTTGTTTCTCTCATAAATTGGATCATCATAATACTATAAGTATATTATTTTTAACCCAAAAAATAATTGGGAAGATAAGATAAAAGTTGTAATACTAAAAGGAGTATTTTTTTCCAAGAAAAAAAAGCAAACTTTATATTTAAGACGAGTTTCAAATACAATCCTTAGGTGTTGATGCACATACAATGTATGACTAGTTTTATGTGGCCTGCAGGCCCACTACCAATATCTTTTTCATAAGCTATCCCAAAACCTTAAATATCTAACTGAATTTTAATCAAAATATGTCATCATCAATTAACATATTACAGATCAATAGCCAAATAAGATCAAAACTATGAAAGGTTACAATACCTTGAGGAAATCACATGGCCCTCAGTAAATTCATCTAAGACAAGCATACTAAAAGGAGTATGACATTAACATGTTGAACATAAAATGTACTTTGAAAAAAACTATAAAAAGTAACATTTACGTTAAAAATAAGAGCATCGTGTGTTACCTTTTATTTTTAGATTTATAATGTAAAATATAAATAAAGATAATCACTTATTATGAAGTAAATTGATATTATTACTTAATTAGGCTATTATAGGGTTACTTTTTTACATGCATTGTCGTGATATTCGATTCCTTTGATTTGTTGAGATATGGAAAAATAAATCATTACAATAAAAGTGAAACTCCTTTCTCTTTCAGAGGCTAAGTTCTTAACCTCCCCTCATAATCATTAAAGTCACGATTAGAGCTTTTGTGTGCCCTAACTCTTGATTAAGGTTAGGATTTTGAACCCATTGGAATCTTCTTGAAATTCCATGCATGAATAGCTCCACATGTGTATCTATGTGACATCAATTTGGTACCATGGTTGTCAAAACATAAGTCAACTTGCTAAATGTATAACTCATTTATTTGAACCTTGACCGAGGTGCTCTTTTGACTCGTTGAAAAGTCTTTAGGGGTTGTGAACCTTGTTAGAAATGTTGTGGAGTAAAAAAATCACATTTAATGCTTGAAACGAGGCTTGAAAGTTTCAAGACCCTAAATCACCACGTCAAAGTTAACCCTTAAAATCGACCCAACAAAGCCAAAGATATTTACTTCTCCCTATCCAACAAGGATTTTGAACATATTGTATTATTATTTTGAGATCATATTTGATGACGTTCCAACAAACTCCGTTAAAATGAATTGTAAATCCATCGGGTCCAGGAGCTTTCTCGGGTGCCAGACTCCAAATTGCTCTATGAATTTCATTGTTTGTGATAATTGGCATCAGTTCTTCATTCTCAGTTGCAATAACAATTGATGGTATGGTTTCTAACATAATTATTGTAATTGCAGGGTCCATCCCCCAATTTTCTATGTATAGATCCTCAAAATGTATTTTGGCTACCTCTTTTATCTCCAAGAAGGTTCTTAATGTTGATCCATCATCCAAACAATTTCCTTGACATTGTTTCTTTGCATCCTATCTTTTGCTTGACCATGGAAGAAAGTGGTGTTTCTATCCCCTATTGTTAACCATAAACTATAGGATTTGAGTCTCCACATATCTTCTTCCATTCTAAGAGTTTTATGGTACTTTTGAAATGTCATATTCTCATCTTTTAGCATCTCACTAGTGAAATGATTTGTCTCCATTTTGTCCTAGAGTGAAACCATCTGCAATTTGATGACTTCATTCTTTCGATCAAGTTGGGTATAATCTTTCTTGGCCCATTCTTTACGGGCAATTTTTAAAAATTTCAATTTTTGCTCCCAAATAAAAACTAGAGAGCATAAGACCCACTTGCTTCATTCTTCTAAGATTATTCCCAAAGTTTCTTGCTCTTGAAGCCAAATGGGATTAAAATGAAAGGGGGTAGGGCCATAATCTAGGGATTCTAAAATTTGAAGAATAATAGGTTTGCGATCAGAGGTTTCCCAGATAAGAAATTTAGAAATGATAGTGGAATTGCATAAGAGAAACTTACTATGTAGTAGGAATCGGTCAAGGCACGATGTAATATGTCTTGGCCCGACTTGCTTGTTAGACTAGGTATATTTCCCTTTAATTAGTTCAATGTCCACCAAGTCCTAGTTATATATAAAATCTTCCATCCTTTCCTAGAAGGGATCTCTTACTATGTTGCCTCCTCTTTATTTCTTTTTGGCTTAAAACTACATTAAATCGCATGTTATTATGTTGTTTTGAGTGATTTCAAAATTTGATAATGTCGAGAGTATTGCCCAATATTCTTCTTTTTCTTTGTATATTGTCGACATGTAAACATTTATAATGTTCAACTTATATCTTGAATGTTGATGTATAAAGTTGGCTAAGAT
>JZKD02S1599303.1:129198-159756 GCA_000966675.3 Picea glauca | reverse complement strand
TTAAGTATTAAATTAATGGTTAGTGATTAATTGATTATTAATTAAGTAATTGATTAATTATGTATTAAACAAATGGGGGAAAATAAAATATAAGGTTAAATGGGGTTACGTATCCTATAAGGGATAACGTAACCCATATGTAAAAGGGAAATATTTAATAAAGGATAAGACCATTAAATAGAAATAAATGAACAGATAAGGCATTAATCAATGGATAAGGTGTTTGGTGGGGAGTAAAGGTGCGAGGGCGGTGAAGGAGGCATAAGGGAGGATAAGGATTATGGAGAGGGGGATTTCATTCATGAATTCCATGGGAGAGGAGATTTTGGGAGCATTGGGACAGAGTTAGTTAACAGTGGGATTTACAGTGCACCGGGGCTGAGGGGTTTTGGGCTCGGAGGGCTAGGACGTCCATAGATGTCCTAGGGCTAGGCGTACTAGTCGATAGGGTGGCTGGTTTTGGGGTGTCTTCAGGAGCAAGCTATTGCGGATAGGTTGAAGCGAAGGGAGCGACAGCATCAGAGCAAGGTATTTAAATTGTTATGTAAATTATGCAAATTGTTATGTAAATTGTTATTTTATTTATTGAAATATGGAAGTGAATATGCTAGATTAAATAAAAATTTAGTAAATTTCAAATTTACTGTTCTGTCTAATTTTTCTGGTAGTTTAATGAAATCACGGTCTCTACATCGAAATCTAGGAAGACTGTTCTCCCATTCATCTCTAGTAGGTATTTGATTAGGGAAACTAGCAATGCTTGAAAAATCACAGAACGCATACCTCTTTGCTAAGATTTTGTTCATGTCATACCAGTGGAGTCACCAACAATTTTCTGAACAATGGAGTCGCCACTGAATTCGTCCTTCATGGAGACACCAGATAGATGATGTACAACATGATAGTGTCTACTCCTTGTCTATCATCAAGAAATAGATCTGATGTGTCGTTCTCCCAGGAAGATAAGCTTCTGAACTCACTCCTCGACAGTGGCGCCAATTTGTTATCACTCCAGGAAACTCTCCTAGGCTGTAAGTCAGAGATGCCTGGTAACTCAATCTTTTTAGGAACTATTTTCTCAATAATGTGATGGGGTTTTGGATCAAAATGAATATCTGAAACTATGAGTTATATTCTCAAGACAGTCTTAACTATAATCATGCAACACAAGGCCTTCAAGAGCTATTGTCAGATAGGTTTGAAATAACAGGTGGATGAGAAAACTAATCAATCAACCAGAACATATATAAAACCATAAATATATGATGGGTCAAAAAACTAGCAAAGGATGCTTGTGATTCTTGCTTGATAACCAAAAGTAAGATGACAGTTACCAGGCTCATTAAATAGAGACAGAAGAATTAATTCCACTCATAAGCATAGATATAGATGAAAGAAAGTCTGACAATATCAAAGAAAGAAGCTTGCTGGCTGATATATTAAAGAAATTGTCTTGTTACAAAACAATAGCATCTAGCACTCAAAATCGAACCTTTGGTTCATCTTCTATTCTAATATTTATAGCATTACAAAGTAGTTCTAAGATCCTGAAAACATGGATCAAATCAACTAAAAATAGCAAGTCAAAATCTGTTGCAAAAGAAGTGGGATGCTTCCTCCAAATGAGGCCAATCCCAGATTTGTCTCTATTGATTGTTGGTGAAGTGTAGAACAGCCTCCCAAGGCTAAATCATCATCCTCAAATAGAGACCAAGTCGAGTTTGCTGATGTGGCAAGGTATCCTGCTTTTCTGTTCAAATGAAAGTGTCCATAGGCCTTTGAAATACCTCTTTTCTCCATGCTTTGTCAAAAATAACTGTTGGGCTAGACTTGATAATTCACCACATGTCTATTCCAAGGGGTTTCATCGCATTTTGATTCGAAAATTTCTGATCTGGGAAAAAATTAGCTCATTCTGGCAGTTACAGGCTTTCGGTGGTTAACTTGGAAAGCTTCTGGGTGAATTAACCATCGAAAGCGCAGCTTTCGGTGGTTAATGAACAGTCGTCCTGTTCGCCTAAACCACCGAAAGTTAGAATTTCTAGAAAAAAATGCCTTCGGGAAAAATCAATTTTCTCAGCCATGGAATATCTGTTTTGCACGTTCAAATAGTCGATTTTTAACTACAGATCATAAGCTTTCCAATGGTGCAATCAGATTTGGATTTGGAGCTCGGGAAGCTATCGAAAATTTCCCTACAAGATTTAGGCATCTTTCCTTCAAAAATGTCGGTGCATTTTTGAGTGCTAACAGTTGGCAGGAGAAGTTTTTGCATTGAATTAATCATCATTCGCATACAAATGACAAAGATACATCTTAGTTATTGGTTTTCATATTAGAAGGCATTTCTGAAATGTTTTATCATTGCATTGGATTCGATTGAGAACCAATTGATTGAGGACATTCCATATTAGTGTTTGATAGTGAAAAAAACTCTTTCTCTTTCCCTTAAATAGGCGTTCATTGAAAAGAAATGATTGCTTATCATCTTTTATGCATATTTTTGGGAATTGAGTCATCATTCCATCAGTTTCACTTTCATACACCCTTTGAGTAAATAATAGCTGTAAAACGAATGCTAATTAAAAATTATCTAGAACATTTTCTGTTTTTAGGATATTCCACCAACAGTAGACTAGGGTTAGCACTTTGGATTAGGCTGTGAGTACAACTCTCCAAAGTTTTCAAAACAAGCATTAGCATCCTGAGCTAGGGAGAGTCAAATCCAATTGGATTAGGCTGTGAGTACAACTCTCCAAAGTTTTCAAAACAAGCATTAGCATCCTGAGCTAGGGAGAGTCAAATCCAATTGTCGCATCGGTTTTCTGGGATCCCCCTCTCACACAAGGGTTACACACGAGGTCCCATTCGAGCGAATTACGAATATTATCCCTCCATGGTTCAACCGTTTGTAGTGGTTGAATCGTATATTGGGGGTCACTTGGAGGTATACCCACGTTTATGTGTGGGAGCCTCTTAGGTTGATTTCAGACTTGTTATCTTGCCCATATGTTTCGGATCAGACTGTTGACTGTACCCGCCCAGGGACTCACTGTGAATTGGTATCTTTAGTTGCAATAATCTTTAGGTACTTACACAAGGTGACGGTGAAGGGAAGTCTCACTGTACCTGGAATAGACATTGGTCAAACTCACTCGGGCTCCTTGGAGGGTAAATCCACAATTACTGTGTGGAATCTTGCACCAAGGTGAAAGTCCATTAAGCAAGTTGCCATTGTAACTGTTCCACCATATCCTAGCCCCTTCTTGACTTGATCACGTGACGTTGGATTTCATCACCAACTAGTATGATCATCGAGAGAAGTTTTGTCTTCTTGGTTGATTCCTAGATTTTATTAACGTATGTTGTTTCTTTTTGTTAGTTGGCCCTATATTTTTAGTGTGTTCTATTATTCTCCACAATTGATCCTGTAGATAATAAAGGTCTTCGTCGATCATGTAGGATGCAAGGGATTCCTCCGGAAGGCTATCAACCCTTACCTCCTAACCCTCCAAAAGACAATTACCGTGGAGAGGTAGAAAATCAATCCGACACTGGAAGTGTTATTGCTCCTCCGTTAGATAAATCAGAAGGCGCTTTGGTTATGGTTGAAAATCCCACTACATCTATGTCGGTAACCCCTCTGGAACCACTTTTGGTTCGTTTGGACTCCCTTGGGAACATCATAAACAAAGAGGTCCCACGATTACCGGAGAGGAATTTTATCGAAACATATATGGGATCCACAGAACCAATCTTTGGTGATGAGTATAGGACTCTTGTTCACCCTAGCACCACAGTAGATACAAATCCAACACCTGCTCATTCTGTATGGAGGACTTCATCAAGACGCGATCTCTATGAACATTATGCATCCTTTCGACAACCCTTTCATCCTCATGACCCTCCTAGTGAAACATGACCATCCAGTCAAACCATGAATCACCCAGTTGATCAGGCTATTAACCCTACTGTTACACTAGCACAAGTCCGTCCTAATGCTAGACTCATCACCTCTACTCATATCCAAGGAACTTCAATCCCTAACCCCATTTCTACAAGCTTTTACTCTACAGCTCCACATGTTCCACATGATCCTGCTGGGACATCTTCTCACCCAGAATGTAGACCCCTGCTGGCCAAACACAACTGGCTGGAGGGAAACCACCATATAATGAACCTTTTCCTCTTGGAGGACTACCTTTCCATGGAGGGCCTACCCCTCCTGGGGGACAACCCCTTTTTCATGCTCCTCCTAGAGGGCACTCTCTGTTTGCCAGTCATACCCCGGTCGTTAATCCACCGTTGGCAGGGGGGCAACCTTCGTTTGTTGGAAACCCTCCACCATCCTGGGGATTATCTTCAGGAGGCACTTTTATTCAACCCCATGCTAGGGGGCACTCATATAATAATCCACTAGGAGGAGTATGAAATCCTATTCCTTCTGGAATGTCTTACAGACAACCTTATCCGGGCAGCATCCCAAACATCACTTGGAGTTCTTCGGGACGACAGTCTTATCCTCCTCACGGATCTAATGTGTATCCGCCTCTAGGATCTACTCCTTACCATTATCAAGGGAAAAATGTTTATCTTCCTCATGGGAAAGCAAATCACTCAGCCTATAATTCTCAGAACCCACCAGGTTATGCAAATGTTTCTCATCCATCATCGAATCCTGCTTATCCTGGCCAACAACAACCGTATGTAGGAGGACCTACTGGTTACAACTATCCACCTAGCCCAGTTTATGGTCCTACTAGTGTTCCTATGCCGCACCAGTATCATCTGCAAATTAACTGACAACTACCTTTCCTTGCGACTTTGGATCTCCTAGACTTGTCTTGGTTAACTAATGATCCTATTTTTCATTCACCGGTTTGGCCAGTCATTCCAGCTAAACTTCCTTCTGACATTCTGAAATTTGACGAAAAATCTGGCGAAGATCCAAACAACCATGTGATGACTTTCCATTTGTGGTGTTCATCAAACTCCCTCATGGATGATTATGTATGTTTGCATCTTTTCTAGCGAACACTTACTGGCTCGGCAGCAAAGTGGTATATTGAACTACCACAAGATTCTTTTCATAATTTCAATTCCCTTGCCATGTCTTTCTTCACGCACTTTCAACTACCTATTCGCTACGAGACGGGTACTGAACTCTTGACCTCCCTTCGTCAAACTGACTCTGTGCATATCTTTGACCATATTCATGAGTTGAGGTGACAACAAAGGATGATCAAGGTAATCATTCCTGATATATTATTGGCGGAATGGTTTACTAAATCACTTTTACCCCCGATCACTCACGATGTCGATATGGGTGGCATGGTCACTGAGGAACAAGCCATCACTCAGGCTTAGTATTTAGATTTGGTTTATTCATAATCTGGTACTTTGTATGATTTGCTTCTGAATGTTTCTTGAGCTAATACCAATCCATCTAAGCCATCATATTCATCCCATGCAGATGGTGTTATCGGTTCCATCAAAACTCAATCTACTTCCCAATCGACCACACTCTCCTCTACCTCCCCCCAAACTCATATCTTTGAGATGAATGTTGTTCAATATGCCCCTTCACAACAATCTAGAGGTAATAAGAAGACAAAGAATAAATCAAAAAATAACAATGAACAACCAAAAAATCAAGCTCAGACACCTGCTACTGAAAAGCAAACACAACGGAAACTGAAATTCCCATGTCTCATTTGTAGTGACGATCACTACACTCAAGACTGTCCACTTCACAATGAAGTGGCCAAAATTTTCCAAGGAAAGTCACAACCCACTGTTCTTACTCATCCTTTTCCTCAGGAGAAATCCATGGTTTCTCAAACCCCCTCTCTTGGGGGTAGTTCTATCCATCCTAATGATGAGGCCTCGTCGAGCACACATATTTATATGTTTCATGGGATTAATTTGACCACTCACTCTAAGACATATGACACACCAGGTAACCCTGACAAAGGAAAAGACACTAACAGTACCGGTACTTTATCAGATCCATCACCATCCTCCGTTAGTATTCCATCGGTTATTCCTCCATCTGGACGACTTCAAATTGAGCAACCTGTGTTCGACTCTATATTACGCCCTCCTAAGAGCACTATACGTAAATCTACCTTTAATCCTAGTTCATGTGTCGCCCAAAACTACAACATTGTTGAAGATTTGGCTCAAGCATTGTGTGCTATGTCTGCGTTAGAAGTTCTACAACACTTCCCCAGTAAATGTAGAACGCTCTTGACTGCTATTGGCGTTGTTGATCTTGAGTCATCCAACCATATCATGTTTAACCTAGAAAATTATGCGTCTCAACTCTCTCACCAACTTGCTTTTCAAGTTGATGTTGTTGTTCACAATCAACAAATCCACCGAACTATTCTAGATGAGGGAGCCTCAACTTGTGTCATGTCTTTAGAGTGTTGGAAAGGTTTAAAATCACCCACAATTAATAAATCCCCAACGATGTTACGTGCCTTCGATGGGTGAGGTTTTCATTCCCATAGGCTTTTATAGTCCCTACCCATCCAATTGGGTGGCAAAACTGTTACTGTTGATGTCGAGGTGGTCGATACTCCCCTCGATTACAACTTGTTACTTGGAAGAAGTTGTTTTTATGCTATGACTATTGTTGCCTCGTCAGTTTTTCGATGTGTCCAATTTCCTCATCAAGGAAAAATTGTCACTATTGATTAGTTGGATTTCTGCACAACCGATGCTCACGCTCCCACTACCAACAATATTCCTTTCTTGGGAGACCACAAGATCACGTATGAAAGCATTGGTGTTGTCTCACTAAAAGATTCTAGCCTCATGGGTACCTTCCCTACACCACTTCCACCGACTACACATCATATTGCCACCATCAATATGATTTCAACCACGTCTTATCAATCTTTGGAATCATATGACCCTTGGATTGTACCTTGTCCGTTGGAATTCGATGCACTAGGTGACACCATGCCACTTAGTCCAGTTGAAACATCATACATTTCTATCCCATCTTCTTCTCCCTCGTCAGATGACCAACATCTATTGGCTCTTGTCGTTTCCTTGATGCAATCATGGTTGTGTTCCTTACTGTCTACGATCGATTACGTTTCCCCAAATTTTCCCTTGAATGAATATATCATGGAAATGTTGCGCATTGACGAGATACCTTGGGATGATAACCATCATCGATCCTCTTTTCTTCCCCCTCGTGAAGACATTCGGGAAAATATACAGTCTATCTCCCTTCCTGATGAAGATTTTATATTGTCTCCCATGCCTTCAACTCTTGACGATTTAGATCCGGTAGTTGACATGGTGATTTCTTCAGTAGGGCTATTGGAGCTTGATATCCTTACCCCTGTCGCGGCCCTCAACATGTGTTTCTTCCAGAATGATTATCTTCTATCCAGTGAAGATCTCATGGAAGCCATGACCGAGTTTTGTCCCTTGACATGGTATCCTTCCAGAGCATTATTCTCTTGGAAGCCATGATCAAACAGAGGCCTACGAGCATAGTTTCTCTTTTTTGTAGCAAGCTCGTTAAAAAATGAAACAAAGGTCAAGCATAGTTTTCCTTTCTGTAGCAAGCTCGTTAAAAAATGAAATAGAGGTCGAGAATAGTTTTCCTCTCTGTAGAAAGCACGTTAAAAAATGAACCAACAATCTGGGAATCGGACCCAGAACCCTGAGCATAGTTCTTTTCCTGTGTCAAGCTCATTAAAAAATGAAATAGTCACCTCTCTTGAACCTTCTTTTCATCCACCCTTCTCCTTTTTCTCATCTGGTAGAGAAATTGTTGACAACCTCAGAGTTGGTGAATGAATTGAAGCTTGGAGGGCATGTCTCCATCCTTTGATGATCATTCTAGAGTTAAGCCACTAGCTTTCAAGCTGAGGGCATACCAAGCTTAGTCTTTGTTCTTTCTCGTGCTCGTAAATACATGAGAATGCATCTGGGTAAACTTTTATCTCTTTTTCGAACTTGTATGGATACATGAAAAAGGAACCCCCTGGAGTCTCCTTTAATCTCTTTTCAGACTCTCTAACCATGAAAAGATTGTCGAGTGATCTTGCTTCCTTTCCCACTCGTTAAAAGGTTTGAAAGGGAATCTTTTGGGTGATAATTTATCTCTTTTTCGGCCTCGCGAAACTAACATTACGAAAAAGGACAACATTGGAGTCACCTTTAAGTTATTTTCAGACTCTCTAAACATGAAAAGATTGCCGAGCGACCTTGTTCTCCTCACGTTCGTTAAAGTGTTTTAAGAAAACATCTGTTGAGCGATAGTTTATCTCTTTTTCAGTCTCATCGGACTACTTTATGAAAAAGGAACTGAGAGAGTTCTCTTTTAAGTGTTTTTCTAGACTCTATAATCATGAAAAACCTTTGAGTTTTCTATCTTTGGACTCGTTAAACAAACATCGACAGGCCCATACAGGACCGAACCCTTACTTCTTCCAGTTCATTAAACAAAGGAAGAGGAACTTACCAAAGGTGATTTATATCGAGCATGTGTTACCCTCCTTGAGCTGGTTAAATTAAAAAGAGGTACTCATCTATCTGGATGGGGGAAAAATTGAAAGAAGCAAGCCAAGCAATTTTTGAGAACATTACCAGTAACTCTTAGAGTCACCCTTGAACACGACACTTTGTCTTTGCGCACATATTAATCCATTGAACCTCTGCACTAAACCAATCCTCTGATTTTTTCTTACTCCTTTGGGTCACCCGACGAAAGTCACAGTATCCACTGCATCATCAGGTTTTGTCCCATGTCATGTTTCTGTTGTTGTGCCTCAGTTTTCAAGGGAAGTATCTGCCTCGAGAGTCAACCATCACAAATATCTTGTCTCAATACCCGTGTCATTCCATGTTCATTTGATCTACCAAATTACATCTATGTGTCTGTTTCATGTCATTGATGGGGGATACATCAAGGCCCTCCTTCGACGACTCTATTCCTGTCGACTTCAACACATTATCCAGGAACTAGACTTAGAAACCAATTAGTACTTTGGGACCTG
The DNA here is from genome assembly GCA_000966675.3 of Picea glauca. Lineage (NCBI taxonomy): Eukaryota > Viridiplantae > Streptophyta > Pinopsida > Pinales > Pinaceae > Picea > Picea glauca. Next base: position 150,730 of record JZKD02S1599303.1, on the reverse strand, counting down.
CATGCCTCAATGGCAGGCCTCCTCATGTTTGAAAGTGGGTTTACATCATTGACCTATGATCAGATGATTCCACGTATGTTCCACTTCAGCTCATGTATTCACATTCATTGGAATTTACTAGAATACCTTGGGAATCATTGACATCAATGGTGATCTCCCTCGAGCTTGTTAACGGTTTACATCATTGACCAGTAATCAAGTGGTTTCTACCATGTTCGACATCAAGACATCTATTCAAATGGTTAGATTTGTACTACATCGGGATCGGTAAGAACACCCTGGGTTGAGTGATCACTCTTATATGTACTTTTCCCATGTTGCAAAGGAGTTTCTTTTGAACAATGACACATATACTGTTACATAGATCCACTTTGTATTGGTCGTGGCTATGTCTTGTCATCTTGTAGATCCACTGTGTATTCTTCATGGCTACAACCAGTTCAGGTCATAGGAGTATACATCCACATTGTATCCTCGGTGGCTATCCCTTTTATCAATATAATTATGGATCCCCAGTGTATTTTATGGCGGCCATATCTTGCAAGTCTTGATCACCCAAGCATAGGTATGCCTGCCTTTGGTTTGAAACATGTCATAATATTTGTTGGATGTTTGTTTGCAGCTTCTACCAGGTTCTCCAAGTCCACACACTTGCTTTAAAGATTTTTAAAAGTGTTTCAACCATCATTCTCTCTTCTGACCTCACACTTTAGGGGGCATTCTGTTACACATGAAATTTGCACACCTAGGTACCTCACCCTAAGTGTCGTAAAGTGTTGTATAAGTGTCGCATACACCTTGACACCATTAACCTATGTCACAATCCCTAGTCAATGTGGAGGAGGGATATATTACATGAAGGACAAAATACTATGTACACATGAATTATGATTAATATTCATGGAAAAGAAATTGATTAAGTGAGACAATCAAGTGCACATAAATTATTATTAATATTCATGAAAAAGAAAGTAATTAAATGTGAGGATCCACCTCACATTTGGTTTCCTATTATTTAGGAAAGTTGGAGGATCCCATGGATGGTTGAAATATTTCCTCCTTAAAATCCTTGAGAGATATTTCCTCCCCATAATACTTAAGAGATATTTTCTCCCTAAATATCTTAGAGATCCCTTTCTTAGTGGATTTGATGAAGGATTCTCTCCCTGGTGGTTAAGTCTCCAAATCTTATATAATGAGGGATTTCCATGGAGGAGGGGGAATGGAGATTGAGAATTATACCAAACTTATGATCTCATGAGTGGTATGTCATTTGGAGCATCAACATTCTATGCGTGGACTGTTTAAGCAAGGGTTTGGACAAGGGGAACTTGATGAAGTTGTTGCACTCACATCTATGGTTGTAAGTTTTCTTCATTGTTGTTCTCATTAATATAATATGCTTGGCCTATTTATTTCAAGTATGTATTTGATCTCACATGAATTTGTCTCTAATAGATAGATCTATTTCGAGCTTATCTCAGTAGAGTAGGAATTCGGTTGTATCTTTGTTTTTCTACAAGGCTTATCGAGGAGTTTAAGATTGGATCTCAACTCGGATCGTGCAGGGACAAACACCGATAAAAAGGTACTTCTTTTCTCCTTCCTCCTCAGACATTAGTTTACCTAGATCTAAAAGGAAGTCAGTGTCCATGTTAAGCACCTTCTGTCTTAAAAGTTAAGAGTCTAGCTCTCAAGAGGAGATCTACCTATCCGCGGGGAGATTTTCTTACAACAACTACTACTAATATTTTATATTTTTCGTTGGATATGGGTAGTCCTTCAATGAAATCCATTGAAATTTCTTCCCATTTTTTGTTGGGAATGTGTAACGGGTGGAGTAACCTAGGGGTTGACACATTTTCATTCTTGTTCCTTTGACATAGATCACATTCTGCTACATATTTTCGAATATTTGCACTCATCCCTTTCCAAAAAAATGATCTTCGTGCATTATAGTATGTTTTGAAAAATCCTACATGACCTGCAGCTGGGAAATCATGAGATTCTTGAAGAACCTTGGCTTTAAATATTGAGTTGGTATATAAGTAGATTCTCCCTTTATACCATAAGATGTTGTTTTTCCATTGGAACTTAGGATATTGATTTAAATTGTTGATTATAGAGAAAGTCTTTGGGTTTTTTTCATACTCAATTCAGATTTCATCCAACCATTCTGGAATGGCTATTGATATTGCAAAAACTTGTGTTTCTTCATCTTTTCGTGATAGGGCATTAGTCACGATGTTGTCTTTTCCTCTTTTATGTAGAATTTCCATATGAAACGTGGTAATTTTATCTATCCACTTTTGTTTTTTAGTTGACAATGTTTTTTGTTGTAACAAGTACTGGAGACTGTTATGATCTGTGTGTATCAAGAACTTACTTCCCAATAGATATTGGCGTCATTTTGTTAATGCATGCATGATGGCAATAATTTCCTTATTGTAACTGGATTGTAATCATTCTGTTTGATTTAATTTCCCGCTCTCAAAAGCTATTGGGTGCCTATCTTGCATCAATATTGCTCCAATTCCAAAACCTGACATGTCACACTCGATGATGAAAGTTTTGGAGAAGTCGGGTGTTGCTAATACCGAGGTTGTGGACATAAAAAAATTTAAGTGTTCAAAACATTTGTGTGCTTCCAAATTCTATTGGAAAGAGTTTTTCTTAAGGATATTTGTTAGAGGGGCAGTTAAATGAGCATAATTCTTGACGAATCTTTGATAATATCCTGCCAATCCTAGAAATCCTCTTAACTTGGATATGTTTTTGGGTTTAGGCCATTCTGTGATTGCCCCGATTTTCTTGGGGTCTACCTTGAATCCTTTTTTGGATATGACATGACCAAGGTACTCTACTTCCTCCTTTCCCTCCACTCCCCATTCTCCACTCCTATGCACCCTCTTGTAACCCTTGCTCTGATACCAATGTGAAATATACAAGGGTTTCGTAATGAACAAATTCACTATGAATCCATAATAAGATATATATAATAATAATTCATTGTAAAATAATGATGATATTACAAAGATAGGGCCTGCCTATATATATGCCCTTTATGTTTTTATGAAGAGTCATGACTTTTAGTCATGATCTTTTATTACATTAATGTTTAATTTTACTTTTTTTTATTATTTTAATGTCTTTATATTATATTATTTATTTATTGTGACAATCACACCAGCTTGCTACACAAGTGTTGTAGGTACACAGAGGTTAAAGGACATTGGATAATTATTAATGGATGATACAAAACTCATGTTTAGCCTCCAACAATGTTTCAACCACTGCATAATTGATTTTTTTTTAATAAATCAAACACGCTACGCAAAGTCTGGAGGGCACGCTACGCAAGTTTTGGAAATGATTGTTTTTGCAGTCAACTTCAAGATCATTTTCTGACCAACTGGAGAGGATTTTGGAAAAAAAAAACAGAGCATTTTTTGTCAGGAATGAACTCAATAAAAAAAACCTCTCTCATTTTTTACACAGGTGTCATAGTTTGAGAGATTTGAATGAATATTTATGGCCCATTTTTCCATATTTAAGCATTTAATAATTTCTTGTTTTAGTCATCATCTTTGGGTGCAGATACCTAGGATATAGAGAATATTTTTTGAAAAAAAGAGAGGTTTTTGTCAAGAACTGATCCAATAACAAAAACCTCTCTCATTTTTTACACAAGTGTTATTATTTGGAATATATGAAATTATCTTTGAGGTCTATTTTCCATAATTTCACAAGCCAGAGTTGCTGACAGAGTTCTAGAATCTTTGAAATTTGACTTGATGGACCTCCAACTCAGCAAGGTGGATCCAAAATTGATATGGATATTGAATGTTGGATACTCTCCTATCAGAGCCCATTAGTTTCTCTTCAGTCGGCATATTTTTAGTTGTTCAAAAATCAAACCCTAGATAGTAGGATATGAGCAGATGTTTGGCAAATATTCTTTCCTAAGCTATTGTAAAAACTCTCTATTTTTCCTAAAGATGGATTTTGACCTCCTTAGTCTAGAATATGATATTTATCTATATATCTGAGCACTTTGAATGCGTAAAATCTTGGCAGAATCACAAAGGAAAAATCTTACTTGAATATTGTACAAACTTCTGAATTTGAATGAAATACTAGTGGAGATGTCCAAAGTTTTTTCATACCAAAGATTCTTGTGGTGATGACATGAAGTTTGTGCTTCCTCGTATGTATGTTCTTCTAGTTTACTTTACATTTCATTTGCAACATTTCATATGTTTAAATTGGATATCAAAGGGCCTGAAATTCATCTAAACTGTGCTTTAGATTCAAGCAATTTAAAGTTTGTTTTTCTTCTTAACTTATCATAATTCATCTTTCATGGTGCTCTAATTTTTGCTATGTGTTTCTTCTTTCTTCCATCCTACACAACAAATTAAAAACTGAAAGGTCATCACCTACCTAGCCTTTTCTTCCTTGAGAGATCTACCTACCATACATTGTGTTCATTTTCTTTCAAAGATTGACTCCATTTCCCAAATAGATCCCCTTCTTCTTGCCAACAAACCCCATAAAATATTTTCACCTATTAAAAAATCTAGCCACTATTCCTCAAAGAAAATCCTTTTTTATAGACTAAGTGACAAGAGAGATCCCTCTCTGAACTGAAAGGCTAGTTTCAATTCTGAAGTGGTTTTGTGGTTACCTTTGTGAGTTTCCTCCTCATCCTAGGCAATTTACTTAGTGTTAACATTTTTGGTGTCGTTGTTGAGGAGTGAAGGTGAAATATTCCCTGGGATAAAAAAAAAATTTCATATCTAATTGGTGATGGTGGACAACAGTCAGACACTAAGAAGCTGTAAATCATCCATCTGGGGACTCCATTATCAGTTGTATCTAGATGTTAAAGTATCAATGGTGACTCTATTTTCTGAAGGTTTTAAAGCTTGAAAATGGTACTAGTGACTCCACTAGATTTGATGAAGAACTCAAATGTTGCTATAATGGTTTCAAGGTATGCATGTTTGGAATTTTCACAGAGTTATGGTTTTCCAAATTCTTTACCCAAGGATGGATATTGTTTAAGCAATGGTCAAAAAATTAACGGTGAGGATTTGAGTTTGGCTTTGAAGCATATATCAAATTTTCGTGAATTTACTTATCTTCTTAGAATAAAAAATGAAGATGTATTCCTTAGGCTATTTTATGACTCATTCCAAGGAAAATGTAGAAGTTGGGTTGAACATTTACCCGCCAAATCCATAAGATCTTTTTCAGTTTTTTGGGTTATTTTCTTGGAAACATGGATGGAAAAAGCAGAGTTTGTAGCAGACTCACTTTTCAATCAAGGTTTTATAGAATGGAAGGATGCATACACTGATGAGGAAGTGGAAGAAAACTTGTCTTCGATTTTGACTTCTTATTTAAAGTCATGTAAATGTAGTTCAGAAGATAAAATCCAGTTTTTGGATGAATTTTCCAAGGAAATTAAGAAAGAGCTATAGGTTTTAAAAGATCAGGAAATACCCCTAACTGTTCAATTTTAGGGTCTTTATTTTGAAGCTTCATTTCAGTAGAACCAAAAAGACACATTATTGTCTTTGTCCTTTGATTTCAAATATCTTGTAGCAGACTATACAGAGGAGTGTTTTGACTTAAATTTTCAGCCATTTTTTCCCTATGGAGACAAATTACAACATCAATTGCCTTTTTTGTTACATGTTTCAATCTCGATCTCATTGAAGCACAGTCAGGAAGCCATGTTAACTAAGCAACTACTTGACTGGTTGCATTTGCATTTCAGTGTTATTTGATTCAACATTTGTCTTTAGTAGATTAGAGTAGGATTGTGTGCCAATAAGCTCATAGTTGAGCATTCTTTAGTAGTTTTTAATTCAGTTTATATTCAGCAAGGTGAAATAAGTGCAAGCTCTAGTTTGCAGTTTTGATTCAGTTGCAAAATGATTTGGTTATAGGGAATGGGATCAGCCCAATGGATAAGGAACCTGGTCTACTATTATTTGCTACCTCGCAGGGAGGACATCATCCCCATTGGAGCCAAATGTTAGCATCAATATTTTCAAAGTAGAGTTATAGGGTTGTCAGCAGTTTACAAAGTCATTCCTTGGTATTGAGAAGACCAATGCATTCCAACTTGAGTCATTGTGTGTGTGTGTGTGTTCCTTTAAAGAGTTGTGTCTCATTAAATGTTGTCAAGGTCATTGGGTCATTCTCAAATAAAATCTAATTGGCATGTGGAAAAGAGTCACGTCATAGGTCTAGGTGAAGTGGTTTTTTGATGATGTCATGGAGCATAATGAAATATTGTGTATATTGGAGGGTCATCAAAGATCATTATGGCATTTTTACTACCTATGGAGTGGTTTTTGTACTTAAATTGCAGAAAGTTGCACATGTTGTGTAAATATGATGTGCAGGTGCCTAGGCACTACCCAAAGTGTCTTGTCATCCAAAATGGACCTATCTCTATCAAAATCCCATTTGCTCAGCTTACATTTTTCTTTTATCACCTGTTTATTATTGCACAACATCCTCCTCAAGCGATTAGACCTCTGCTCCACATCAAACTTGAATTACTCGACCCGCTACATGTCCTCTGCTCACCCTACACATCCTCTATTTTCGATGCGCAAGTGATGAAAGTTAAAGCCTAGTGTCTACCAAACATTCTACACCTGCAATTCTAAGATCTAGATTCAACTCTGCCCTATGGTGAACCCTTTAACAATGGAGTAAACCTTAGCCTTGTTGCTCGTTGTGCAAATTTTACTAAAAAATTTCAGCCTTTGAGCCTTCTCATCTTTATTAGTACCATTTTTATTTGTGCATTTCTCTCAAATGCGCAATCAAAACTGAGAAAAAGTGCATTGTTGTTTAGACGGGTAAGAAGCTTGAAAAGACAAAACCTATCATTGAAAAAAGAAAATAGGTCTCTCAAGCAAAGAATGCAAGTTGATGATGAAGCTAGAAGGAGGTTATGGATACTTGCAGAGGTGGCTAAGATTTAGGTTCATTCCTACACCATTTTTGTTTTTTGAAGAACCCTTGAAAATACACCAGTTTTGAGTTTTGTTGAAAACTGCATTGTACAGAGTTTGTGTAGTGATCTTGCACTACACAAATTTTGCAAGCATATTTAAAGATGATAAATACTAGAAAATAATTTGTGAGTGGCCCAACAAGCCCAGCAGTCATGAATAGCCTCCACATATCTTGCAGCCACCATTTGGATGTGTCTTGAAGAAAAAACTAGTTGTGTTGTGCAAAACACGCTATGCAAATGTTGAAGGTCACATTTACACAACGAATCACACCAACTCACTATGCAAGTGTTGTAGGTACATAGAGGGTTAAAGGACATTGGATAACGATTGATGTATGATACAACACTCATTTTTAGGCTCCAAAAATGATGAATCCACCACCTAAATGAATTTTTTTTAATAAATCAAACACGCTACGCAAAGTCTATAGGGCATGCTACACAAGTTCTGGAAATGACTGTTTTTGCAATCAAATTCAAGATCATTTTCTGACCAAATGGAGAAGAGTTTTGAAAACCCAAAGTGGTTTTTTTCAAGAATGAACTCAATAAAAAAAACCTCTCTCAAATTTTACACAGGTGTCATAGTTTGAGAGATGCGAATGAATCTTTACAGCCCATTTTTCTAGATTTAAGCATTTCATGTTTTCATGTTTTAGTCATCATCTTTGGGCACCTATTTTAAGGATCTGGAGAAGAATATTTCAAAACCAAAAGTGATTTTTTTCAATAACGGACCCAATGAAAAAAACCTCTCTCAATGTTTACATAAGTGTTATTATTTGGAAGATATGAAATAAACTTTGAGGCCTATTTTCCATAATTTCGCTAAGCCAGATTTGTTGACAGAGTTCTAGAATCTTTGAAATTCAACTTTATGGACCTCCAACTCAGAAAGGTGGATCCAAAATTGATATGGATATTGAATATTGGATACTCTCCTATCAGATCCCATGATTTTCTCTTCAGTTGGCACATTTTTAGTTGGTCAAAAATCAAACCCTAGATAGTAGTATATGAGTAAATTTTTGGCAAATATTTTTCCTAAGCTATTGTAACAACTCTCTATTTTTGGAAAAGATGGATTTCGACCTCCTTAGGCTAGAATATATATATATATATATGAGCACTCTGAATGTGCAAAAGGTTGGTAGAAGCACAAAGGACAAATCTTACTTGAATATTGTACAAACTTCTAAATTTGAATGAAATACTAGTGCAGATGTCCAGAGTCTTTTCATACCAAAGATTATTTTGGTGATGACCTGAAGTATGTGCTTCCTTTTCATGTATGTTATTCTAGTTTAATTTACCTTTCATCTGCAACATTTCATATGTTTAAATTGGATATCAAAGGTTCTGAAATTCATCTAAATGGTGTTTTAGATTCAAGCAATTTAAAAAAAAAAATTCTTCTTAACTTATTAGAATTTATCTTTCATGGTGCTCTGATTTTTGTTATCTGTTTCTCCTTTATTCCATCTATACAACAAATTAAAGACTGAAATTTCATCACTTACCTAGCCTTTGCTTCCTTGAGAGCTCTACCTACTAGACAATGCGTTTATTTTATTTCAAAGATTGACTCCATTTCCCAAATAGATCCCTTTCTTCTTACCAGCAAACCCCATAAAATATTTTCACCGATTCAAAAATATAGCCACTGTTCCTCAAATAAAATCCTTTTTTATAGACCAACTAACAAGAGAGATCCATTTCTGAACTGAAAGGCTAGTTTCAATTATGAATTATTTTTTTGGTTACCTTTGTGAGTTGCCTCCTTATCCTAGGAAATTTAATTAGTGTTAACAAGGGGAAGAAAAGATACTTATTTTCAAGTATATCAATGGATTAACTCCTTATATTAAAAATGAAATGTAATTCCTCAATATTGTCACTCTTGTAAAAGTATATCATTCCACTATCAGTATTGAGGAAAAAATGAAGTTGAAAGGGCGTTKCTTGACCAAACCAATTTTTCAACCTATCAAAATGAAAGATTACATCATTGTTGAATTTGGGAAACTCAAATAATCCACTCAAACTATGTCACAAAAAATAGGTGGGAAAAAGTTCTTCAAGAAAGGAAGATGCAATATCCAACATCATATAAGAAAATAGTGTGACTATCATAGTTCATATTGACATGATTCATTTGAATGAAAATATTATAAGACATTCTTGACACAGATATCTACATCCAAATTAGGTCCAATTGAAACAAATATGGATAAAGCTATCATGAATTCGATCCAAAAACATCAACTCTATTGGTGTTGACTTCAAGAATCATATCAAATTTGACCATGGTCGATAAAGAGGAAAGTGGATGACTATTCCATACATGGATATGGGTGAAATACAACCCGTTACATCTGATTGTGGACAATTTCAATAAAAAAAAAATTGTCTCTAAATACCTTATAAAGAAATTGGGCCTTGTTACTACTCCACTTATGCATCCTTACAACATCAATTAGATGAAAGATGGACAAGAACTTCAAATCACATAACAATGCAATCTTTCCTACTTTATCAAGCCTTTTAATGATGAAGTAATTTGTGACATAACACTACTCTCAATAGTTGATGTTCTATTTGGAAAACCATATGTATGGGATAGACATGACCATTATCAATCTAGACCACATAAATTTATTTTCATTATCAAAGATTAGTGGTATGGAATTCCTAAATTTCAAGCTAGGTCAACAATATCTATAGTTTCAAAAAAAGAAGGAAAAAATCTTATCAACCATGCTTAGAAATTCATGTTGTTAATGATAAAACCTTAGTGTTTTGAGAAAATCATAGTAACTAGTCAAGTCTCCACTCACAACAACTCACGAAAATAAAATAAAAAATCGATAGAGTACTTGAAGAATACAGGGACATACTCAAAGAGATAACTTGAGTACCATTATATTTCCAAGTAAAATGATCCATATATCTTGTTCATGGATCTTCATCAGCCAATGCATTTGTTTACAAAAGTTCTATTTTAGAGAATAAATAAATCCATAGACAAATTCAGGCATTGATCCATAAAGGGAACATTTGACCTAGTTCTTCTCCTTTTGGAAGTCCAGTGGTCTTAGTTCCTAAGAAAGATGGAACATGACAGATGTGCATTAAAAACAAGGATCTCAACAAAATCTTAGTAAATAATTAATATCATCTTCGTAGAATAGAAAATGAACTTCATTATTTGAAAGATTCTAAATCATTTAACAAACTCAACCTCAAGTTAGGATGTCATCAAATCTCTATAGAGTCCTCAGATGTATGAAAAACTACTTCCAAAACTAAGGGAGACTTGTTTAAATTCATAGTCATACCTCTTGACCGCATCAACGTGCTTGAATATTTCATGAGGTATATGAATGACCTTATTAGATCTTTAGGAGGTAAATGTGTCTTTGTTTATTTAAATGGCATCCTCATTTTTAGTAGATTATKGGATGAGAATTTACAACACCTTCAACAAGTBCTTAACACTCTCGGTAGCATAAACTTTKCATGAAGTTGGAGAAGTGTTTTMTTACAATGTAYTTGGGCTATTTGATCAAATCTAAAGGCATTCAAGTTGACCTAGAAAATATTCAAGTCATCAAGGATTGGCCCGATTTGAGAAACATTCATGAACTAAGGAGTTTCATTGGTTTAGCATTTTTTTATMRTAGATTTGTGTTAATATTCAACCACATTGCATGGTTGATAAATCAATTGACTGAAGGAGGTGGAAATACAACATTGAAATGGAAAATAACACAATAAAAATCTTTGAAGAGCTTAAGGAAAAGCTTTGTATAGCTCCACTGCTCATGCTACTTAATTTGCATTGGCCATTTGAAATTGAGACTAATGCTTCAGATTATGCTATGTGCATAGTGATCACTCAAGTAGGCCACCTAATAGAATTGTATTCAAACAAATCCATTGATATTGTTTGTAATTACTTGACTTACGAAAGGGAATTGTATGAAATTATACAAGCACTTAAGAAATCAAGACATTACTTTAAAGGTAAAAAATGATCATTCATATAAAATAAAAACATGTATTGTTCACTCCATAGTATATTTTACAAACTATAGGACAACTCAAGTGAATTTGTTACTTATAGTAATTTGTTTGGTGATTAAGCATTCGAAAGGCAAATCCAATGCACCAATTGATTGTCGTATCTAACCACCAATCATTTCCCTTTTTAATGTTAAGTATGCATGGATATGATACCATTAATTGGCCTCAATTTTATGAATATGGAACTAATTTCTCCTTGGTGTATTGAAAAATCCACATACGTAATTTGATTTACATCAACTATCGCTTGAAGGACAACTTGCTTTACAATTTAGGACAACTTTGTGTACATCTAGGTGAGTAGTTGCATAAGATTATGTGTGATCCACATTACATCAAAACAATAGGTCACTTTGGAGTACCAAAGAATCTTATGGTACTATAGAAGTATTTCTATAGAATTCACTCAAGTTGAATGTTGACAAATATATCAAGTCATGTGTGGTTTGTGCCATCACCAAGCCACCTGTTATCACTCCAGGAAACTCTCCTAGGTTGTAAGTCGGAGATGCCTGGTAACTAACTCTTTTTGGGAAATGTTTTCTCAATATTTGATATGGTTTTTGGGTCAAGATGAATATCTAAGTACTTGACTGTGTTTTCAAGACTGTCTAGAGATACAAAATCTCACAAGGCCTTCTAGCAATGTGGTCAGACAAGGTTTGATTAAATGGGGGAAAGAAAATAGCTATTGAACCAGATTATACTTCATACAAACAAGCACAATGGGTTTAATAACCAAGAAATAACTTATGATTATCAACTAAGACAATTAACCAGTGAGATGACAGTCAGTGCAAATTGAATGAGAATCAACAAAGGACTTCCACTCATAAGATATAAAAGAACAGAGGAGAAAATTTGACAACAGAACTGAAGGAAGCTTGCAATTTTTTATAAAATAAGAATAGGTCTTTTCATTACAGTGGCAGCATCATAACACTCAAAATCAAACCTTTTGTTCTCCTTCTATTCTAATATTTATAGCATTACAAAACAGTTCTTTGATCCTAAAAACATGGATTAAATCAACCAAAAATAGCAAGTTAAAATCGGTTGCAGAATAAGTGGGATATTTCCTCAAAATGAGGTCAATCCCAGATCTCTTTGTCTGTTGATTGTTGATGTAGTGTAGAACAACCTTCCAAGGCTTCATAATGGCTTTCAACTAGAGATTAAGTCGAATTGTTGATGTGGCTAGGTGTCATGCTTTCTGTTTTAATTGAAAATGTCCATAACCTTTGAAATAACTTCTTTCCCCATAATATGCCAAAAATAACTGTTGTGCTGAACTTGATAATTCATGTGACATTCACTAGAAAAGATCTCAAATCATTTCATATCAAAAATCCCTGACCTGTGTAAAAACTCGTTCAATTCTGGACACACAGGATTTCGGTGGTTATCTGGGAAGATTTCTGGGTGACTTATCCACCAAAAGCGCCTCTTTTTAGTGGTTAATGAGCGCACTGTGGGCTTTCCTAAACCATCGAAAGTCAATTCTTTGAAGAGTTTCAAAATTGCAAAATTGTCTGTCATGAATCCCTTTTTAACACTCAAACTTTGTTAGCTGCTGTAGTTTTGATTCGTTCAGACCTACGAACCTTTGATGACTGTGTAGGGGATTCGGTTACATCTATGATAGTTGTGGCTAAATTAGAAAACGTATCCAAACCAGATTGCTTTTCTTCAGATACTTCATACTCCTTTAGCTTGAGCCTCAGAATCCCGAGTTACGTGTATAATTTCATATTCTCTCTAATCAACTCTATGTTTCTACCTTTGATTTCATTATGTTTTTCTTTGAGAGTTTGATTCTCTTTGAATAGCTCAGCATTTCTCTCTGTGAGGTCTGTGTTTGCTTTTTTAATTACCCTCTCCAGGACCTCCATCTCATAGATCTCTCTTAGCAGCATGTTGATTTTCTTTGTCTTACCTTTCTTAGGCCTGCTTGAAGAAGTTCCTGCTTCTGATTGCCTGTGTGCTTCTGAAGGCTTTGATGGAGGTATATTTATCTTTAGTTTTGCATCCTGTTTGATCTGCAAGTTGTCCTATGTTTTTGCCACCCCCTGCTCTGAATCATAGTCACTATAACGTAAGTTGAGAGGGTTTTTCCCGTGACAGGGCTTCTGTCCTCAAACTTTAATTTCTTCTTGATTCCTCCCTGTTTGCTGGATGATGTTTTTATAGAATCCCTGGGCATCGAAATTCCTTTCCTCCTTCTATGACTACTCTTGGGAGTAGGATCATTCCTGCTTCTAGACTTCTTTGCTTTTATTTCTGGAGGTTTTTCTGTCTTAAACTCATTCCAGAACAAGAAGAAACTCCATTCTATTTGCTTCCTTTGAAGAGCTTCTTTGACAAGGAGGGTAATCAACCCCTGATGGGATATTCTGCTTGTAACTTTAGTGGGCTGAGCCTTTACCTGTTTTTCCATCTTAATCAGGGTCTTATGAAAGAAATAAGGTATGTTTAAGTGTTCTCTTCCTGTGAAGTGGTTCAACAGTTTAAAATGGTAGTACATCACCCTGTTATAATGCCCTTCACAGGTGATGTATACCAAGATCGCCTTCAGAAGGGTCTGCCACTTCGGTTCAAGATAGGACATAGGAATATCCTTCTTCCAAGTCAAAGTTTTATGCACTGACAACAAATATGATCTGAATTCAACATTTGAGGGTGAAGAAGTTTTAAACCATCAATTCCCTGTTCTAGACAACCCTGTGTATTCGGCAATAGATGCTTCATCTATAATGAACTCCTCCTTGCCTATCCTAGCAACCCTTCCATCGTATGAGAGGGAAAATGCTTCAGCAACTTGTTGATGAAAAGTTGTCAATTTTTCACAATATGTGAAAACTCCGACCTGTTTAAAACACTCTACGACCTCTGGATGTTCTTCGAAATACCACATGCCATCTACTTCGGACCTCAAAGTAGGACTCACTTTTGACATAGCTGAATGTTAACTGTGTCTGAAACTATGGGCAACAAGGTGTTTGAGAAACAATGGTTCTAGAAACTAGGGATACAGTCGATATCACTTATGAACAAACTGTGAAATCATTTGACAGAGCATAGGATTGATAAATTCACTAAAATATCGACCCACATTCGAATGACAGTCTGACTGGGGAAAGCCGAAACTTCAAATTTTTGGGGGCAACTGTATTTATGAAACTTTGACAGGAAATGGTTTCTAGTCTTACCTGATTACCCGATCAGATTTCCTTGACTTGAACTGCTGGTTGAACTTGGAGACACCTTGCCAATCGCCCGAGAAAGTGAGATCCGGATTTTGAAAACACGATTCTGCTGATAAAATCATGTGCTTGTAGTTATCTTCAGCGATCCTCGGGCTTCATTATAACACATTGAGTTTTCAAATGGAAGAATGACCTGGTAATGATTATTGATGTATCTGCCATTGAAAAGGAGGGAAGCTTCGTGCAACCGTATCTAGCGATCACCGCTCTGCGCAGATTTGAAAATGATTAATGCAATGGATAATACGTAGGTGCTTCGAACCTTTCAGATGAACACCACGAATGAGCATCATCTCCCACAATGCGAGATTTCGGCGGTTGTATTCCTCATCACTGCAACGATTTTTGACATATGGCTCGTGCGAAAGCACGAGCTTTCTTTTTGCCCGTTCAAACATTTTCAGTGGTTGCTTTCGTTTTGTATCGACCACTTATCTGACGAAACTGAACACTTTCGGTGGTTAATGAGCACGCTGGAGGCTCGCCTAAACCACCGAAACCTGATATTTTTCCATTTTCTTGACTGAACCAAAATCAACATTGCTTTTGAGCTTATTTTGAAGTGACAGACTCTCTAACCTATCTATAGAAATTTTGAAATAAAATTTAAAACTCAACCTATCATCTAAAAGTCAAATAAAATCCACTGATTTATTTGAGGAGTTAACACTGGCTCCTATTGGGGATGAATACCTCCCTGTGAGGTTTCAAGAACCACAGAATTAATGCCTTTCCTGTAAAAGAACCTAAAAACTAAACTATCTACTAGTGTTTCCATTGGGCATGGAGTTATTGAAAAGTAAAAACTAAGACTATCATTACAATGTCTAGGATCTGCAGCCTTAGACGAATTAAAGCTTTAGAAATCGCCCGTTTACCGGGCCACTGAACACTTCCTCACCCTCCAGATTCTGCAGAATGAAAGTGTTATTGTTTTGAACCTGAGTAATCATAAAAGGGCCTGTCCACAAAGAATCGAACTTGCCATGCTTGCCTTTCTCCTGTCAAAGAGAATCCAACTTTAGAACCCAGTCACCGATCTGAAAATTGTCCACCTTCGCCTTTCTGTCAAATGTCTTTTTGATCTGCATCTGATGTGCTTCTGATCTATCCACTAATTGTTCGCGAGCTTGCTGCAGTTCCACCAAATCCAGCATCCTTCTTACCATGTCATTTTGCTCAGTCTGCTCTTCCTGAAAGAACTTAGCCACAGGCAACACTAACTGAACAGGAAAGATAGCATCAGTCCCATAAACCAACTTAAATGGTGGAGTTCCTATAGACTTTTTAGTAGTTACGATGTCTGCCCACAGAGCAAATTTCAGTTTGGAATCCCAATTCTTTTTATTCTCTTCTAACAGTTTTCTTATGATTTTGATCAAGCTCTTATTTGACGATTCAGCTAAGCCATTACCTTGAGGGTAGTAGGGAGTGGAGTGTACCAGCTGTATGCCCATTAAATCGCACATGTCTACCAATGCTTCTGATTTAAACACTTTTGCATTATATGCCACCAGCCTCTTGGGACATCCAAATCTACTCAGAATATTTTCATAAAGGAACTTCGTGACTACCTGGTGTGTAGCATTCCGGGTAGGGATCACCTCTATCTACTTTGTGAAATAATCAGTGGCTACCAAAATCCACTTGTGCTGACCACTGGATGAAGGATTTATTTCATCGATGAAATCTAAACCCCACTGCTGGAAAGGGCCATTTACCACAATAGGTCTCAGGGGTAAAGATTTCAACTGCTGCTTACTGGTGAATCTTTGGCATTTGTCGCAAGATTTGACGAATGCACACACATCTGCAAAAAGGAAAGGCCAATAATATCCAGCCCTCAGGATCTTATGGGTAGTAGTCTTCCAGTAATGATGGCCACCACAAACGGCTGAATGAAACTAATGTGTCACCTTGACAACCTCCTCTTTATCTAGACACCTGAGAAGCAGGCCGACAGGGTCCCTCCAATATAGCAGATTATTACAAATGCAGAATTTGATAGCTCTGAGCTTGAGAGCTCGAGCTTGAGTCAAACTGAGTTCAGGAGGAACTTCAATCTTTTGCAGAAAATGTATGATGCCAGCATACCATTCACAGGAGGACAAGTGTTCTGACACTTGCTGATTGTCATGTTGTTCTTTCGCTGCCAACTCTGTTTGAGAATTTTCTGAAATTTCTGCTATAAAATTAATATCCAGCAGCTTATGATTTTCCTCTGCTAAAAGCTTGGCAAGGCCCTGACCTTTGACCAATTTGGTAGGCTTTAGTTCGATGTTGAACTCAATCATCTTTGCAATCCATCTTGCCCGCTTTCCATCAATATCCGGCTGAGTCAAAACATCTTTTACAGAAGAAGAAGGAACATATGCGATGACCTTTGAATGAAGGATATAAATTCTAAATGATTTTAAAGCTTTTATGAGAGCATAAGATTGTTTCTCGATAGGGTCATACCTCAGCTCATCATCCCTGAGTGTCTTGCTGAAAAATGCCACGGGATGATCAAAATTTTCCTCATCTTTCTGAAGCAGGACTGTTGCCACTGTGTCATAGGAGGCAAAGGAAAAGATATAAAAAGTCTTACTGTAATCTGGGCTGATCAGAATCGGAGACTCGATGATCGCTTGCTTGATATCCTGAAAAGAGTTTTTCACGCTGTCTGTCCATTTTATCTCAGCCCCCTTTTTTAGCATGCAAGTTATGTGTTTGACTAATTCAGCAAAATTGGGCACAAACCTTCTGACAAAATTTATCTTACCAAGCAGTGACTGAATGTCCTTCTTTGACCTTGGAAATGACAGCTTTTGAATAGCCTCCACTCGTTCTGGATCAATCATCACACCTTCGGCTGAGACAATGTGACCCAAGAGCTTACCCTTTCTTAGAGAAAACTGGGATTTCTTGGGATTCAATGAGATCCCGAACTGTCTACATTTTAAGAATACTCTTTTCAGATGTTTCAGATGCTCCTTGTGGCTGCTGGAATATACTGTAATGTCATCAAGGTATATGAGGACGAACTTGTCCTTTTCTCCCACAAATGCTATATCCATGGCCCTTTGGAATGTGGCCCCAGCGTTCATTAATCCAAAGGGCATCTTGGAGTACATAAAGGTCCCCCAAGGAGTCGTAAACGCAGTCTTCTCCTGATTATCAGGATGGAGAACAACCTGATTGTAACCGGAAAAGCCATCAAGAAAGGACATGACCTTTTCCACTGAAATCCTCTGTAACAAGTGTTCCATCTTAGGAAGAGGATAGTTGTCCTTTTTAGAGCATTTGTTCAAGTTTCTGAAATCTACACACAATCTGACCTCACCATTCTTCTTCCTTACGATCACTAGATTAGCGATCCATTTGGAATATCTCAAAGGAACTATGATCTTGGCATCTAAGAGTTTTTTAATTTCTCTCTCAATCACTGGCAGCAGAAGGGGACTGATGGGCCTGAGTTTTTGCTTGAACGAAATAGTGTCTTTTTCAAGAGGTATTTTATGCTGAATAATATCGGGATCAAAAGTCTTTAAATCACTATATTTCCAAGCAAACACATCAGAAAATTCCTTCAAAACACTACATTAATTTGACTTCTCATCAGCATTCAATTCAGAAGACAAATTAACAAACTTGGGCTGGCTTTTACCTCCTAAATTATGCTCTTGAACAGTTGGATCTTTCTCCTTTTTGTCTGGATGGTACGGGACATCATTCTGATCAAACAACCTTTCCAGGGGTACCAAACCTCGCGGTATATAATTGTTTGGTAACTGAATAATGTCATGCTTTCCCAACTTCTTCTTTAGCTCAGGGTCTTGTGACTTTTCTTCATTAAGATTCTGCTGATCAATGTGCAAATCAGAAAACTCATCGACCACTTGGAGAAATCTATTGAGTTCATCATCATCCTCAAAGACTTTCCAATATTTGACGTTATCAGGTAAGGAGGGTCGATATTTTACTTGAATCTCATAGCTGAGTTTAGGGGGCATGGGTGGAATGAATGTGCTGGCTGAAACAGCAAGAGAATCAGCGAGCTGATTCATATCCCTTGGTATGTATGAGATTTCAAAAACAGAAAAAGAATCACGCAGCTTCCATACCTCATCTCTGTAAGCTTTTAATCTGACATGCTTAGCTTGAAAAGTGTTGTTCACCTACTGTACGATGAGGTCTGCATCTCCCAACACTTTCAAACCTTTTATCCCCATCTCTTTGGCTGAATTTAATCCCAGCAGCAGAGCCTCATACTCTTCTATGTTGTTAGTGGTTCTGAAGTCGATCTTGAAAGACAAAGATATGGTCTCCTTTGAAGGAGAGATCAGGACTACTCCAACACTTGTTGAATCTTTAGTGTTGGCCCCATCGAAGTACATAGTCCAGACTACAATGTTTTCATTTTCAGCCTGTTGTTCAATAGGCTTCACTAGATGCATAGGAGTTGATTGACCATCATCAATCTAAAGGATGCATGACCCAAAATCCGTATCCACAGCATAGATAGGATGATTGATGGAATTCTTTCCATCACTGATGATATAAGCAAGTTGGTTTTCCCTGTAAAGTCTTTTCATTTCTCCTCCAAAGACTGGAATCGTAGCATAGGACAGATCCATCTGTAATGTACCCCCTCGTCTTTTTCCCCATGAACGAGACAAAAGCAGCCCAAACTTTGGTGGAATATCAGCAACTACTACGTCCATAACCATGCTCCTCATTGGTAATTGAGCAAGGTTGATAACCATGTCTTTGATGAGGCCGAGACATCTGACCTTTCTTGAATCAAAGGAGAACAGATCCTGACATGGTTTGGTGACTTCAAGACCGAGCTCATCCATCACAACCTTTGGCATAAGGTTATGTGATGCCCCAGAATCAAGCAGGCAATTGTGAAGGATTTTGTCATGGACATTTAGCGATATGTAAAATGGTGGACAAGAATCGTCACGGTATTCTATCATGGGACCTATGGTCACTTTGGGCTGGTCATCTTGTAGGTTAACAAAGTCATCTCATGGGGAGGTTCTAGGCTCAAGAGACTTTAAGATAGCTGCTTTAAATGCTGCATTCTTCATGAGTTCAGTTAAAGGCATTGGTATTTTAACCTTTTGAATTTCAGATTCAAAATTGAAAGAGAGAGATGGTCGGTCTGAAACCTTTACCTCATTGGAAGGAGCCTTAAGACTGACTTGTTCCTTTACCGGGGGCTGAATTTGTTTCTTCTGCTGTTTTGCTGGAGGGGGTTTTTGTTTTTTAGGAGATGGACGCTGATTGACAACAACCTCTTTACTTTTCATAGGAGCATAATCTTCCTTGTCCTTCACAGGGGTAGCAATAGGTGTTTTTGGACCAGCACTCTTCTTTGACCTTAAGTTATAAACTTTTTGATCGTCTATCAAGTAGACCGCTTCTTCAACACCTGCCTCTTGAATCTGCTGATCCATTAGAGCCTCTTCATAATCTACTTGTGTCAAAAATGAAGAATCATTTTCGTCACCGAAACAATTTATATCGTCAGCATCTTCGGGCTCCTCATGGAGGAGCTGTTGGTCTTCATCTAATACCGCATTTTGAAAAGGGGGTCTGACCCTATGATCATCAACTGGATTTTCGTCTCTTTGAAGGATTTGAACTTGGATTATTCCTCCTGTAAGGAAAAGTATTTGTATTTCTGGGGGCCAAAGTGTTTGGTTCTTTCGCCCTTGCTGGTTGCTGATTTTGGACTTTCAATTTCGACATTTCTGATGTAAGACTCTCCAGCATTTTATCCATTTTTTCCATTTTACTATTTGACGAAGAAGAGGACTCAATAGCGGACTTCTTCTTTTCAGCCCAATTCTTCCCTTTCAGCTTCTGTGATGCTGTGATATTGGACTCAACCTCAAGAGCAGCATCCTGCATTAAAGCTAGCGTGGCTTATTTCCTTTCTCTAAGGATAAGACAAAACTCTGCATCAAAGGAAGCAAAGAACGTGATCTTTGCTGATGCATCACTTGGTTTGATCTCTGCAGGGATCTTACCAAACATTTTATTAAACCTCTTGATAAAGTCTGAGACTGATTCTCCATCTCCTCTCTTCAAATTTCCAAATTCAGAGATGTAGTACAGTAGATCTCTTCTTTCTCCCCAATGCTTCAAAAATACTTCGTCTAATTGTTCGATGCCAGTGATAGAATTAGCTGGTAGCTCTTTGAACCATTTCCGGGCTTGGCCATCCAGGCTCTGGACGAAGACTCTAGTCCACACATCCTCCTCTGAAATATTTATGTTTTCTACATAAGCATAAAATGCTTCAATGTGTTCTTCAGCTGTGTACTCCCCTGTTCCTGTAAACTTCAACATATATTTCTGGTAATCACCCATCGGCATGGTAGACAGGGGGTTTGGCAAGACAAGTGGGGCATATCTGTTTGCCAAGATCTGTTCCATCCTGGTCAAAGGGGTAGCCATGGCAATCTTGGTGGTTGATACAGATGAGAAACTTGAAGGAGATAATGGAGGGGATAAGTAACTCGGAGGAGATGATGGAGGAGATGAATTACCTGATTTGGAAATGAATGATTGTCTCACTTCACCTTGAACAGCAGTTTCAGAAGTCGATGGGAAATAGGAGGCTTTATAAAACTGGTTGAGCAATGAAGCTAGGTTTTCTTCACCCTTAGAGGACAGATCATGGAGAATTTCCTCAAGGACAGGCAGATTTGTGTAAGTGTGTAAAACACCTTTTGAAGGTTTGCTAGGTGATGAATCAAAAGAAGATGAGGAGGAATGTTCTTTCTGTTGGGAGGATTCGGTATTCAGTTCTTTTGGATGTGATGAAATGTCAATCTCAAGGATAGAATCAGTAATATTAGAAGAAAAAGATGGTTCTTCTACCCTAGCAACTTGAGATGAACTTTTTATTTCTTGGGAATTTTGAATTTCAGTAGGGGATTCAACCAAAAACTTTTCAGATATGGAAAGATGAGTATCAGTTGGAATACCTGAATCAATTGCACTTGTAGATCTGGAGGCCTATCTGTGCAAAGCTTTGCCCTTGCTGATGATTTTCTCTGGATCAGAAACTGATGTCAATGGGCCTTCTGGGTTTGCCCTGGTGTGAGCTCTTTTAGGAGCCACTTCGTTTCAATGG
>JZKD02S1599303.1:103516-128001 GCA_000966675.3 Picea glauca | reverse complement strand
TCCTTGCCTATCCTAGCAACCCTTCCATCGTATGAGAGGGAAAATGCTTCAGCAACTTGTTGATGAAAAGTTGTCAATTTTTCACAATATGTGAAAACTCCGACCTGTTTAAAACTCTCTGCGACCTCTGGATGTTCTTCGAAATACCACATGCCATCTACTTCGAACCTCAAAGCAGGACTCACTTTTGACATGGCTAAATGTTAACTGTGTCTGAAACTATGGGCAACAAGGTGTTTGGGAAACAATGGTTCTAGAAACTAGGGATACAGTCGATATCACTTATGAACAAACTGTGAAATCATTTGACAGAGCATAGGATTGATAAATTCACTAAAATATCGACCCACATTCGAATGACAGTCTGACTGGGGAAAGCCGAAACTTCAACTTTTCGGGGGCAACTATATTTATGAAACTTTGACAGGAAATGGTTTCTAGTCTTACCTGATTACCCGATCAGATTTCCTTGACTCGAACTGCTGGTTGAACTCGGAGACACCTTGCCAATCGCCCGAGAAAGCGGGATCTAGATTTTGAAAACACGATTCTGCTGATAAAATCGCATGCTTGTAGTTATCTTCAGTGATCCTCAGGCTTCATTATAACACATTGAGTTTTCAAATGGAAGAATGACCTGGTAATGATGATTGATGTATCTGCCACTGAAAAGGAGGGAAGCTCCGTGCAACCGTATTTGGCGATCACCGCTCTGCGCAGATTTGAAAATGATTAATGCAATGGATAATACGCAGGTGCTTCGAATCTTTCAGATGAACACCACGAATGAGCATCATCTCCCACAATGTGAGATTTCGGCGGTTGTATTCCTCATCATTGCAATGATTTTTGACATCTGGCTCGTGCGAAAGCATGAGCTTTCTTTTTACCCGTTCAAACATTTTCGGTGGTTGCTTGCCTTTTGTATCGACCACTTATCTGACGAAACTAAACACTTTCGGTGGTTAATGAGCACGTTGGAGGCTCGCCTAAACCACCAAAACCTGATATTTTTCCATTTTCTTGACTGAACCAAAATCAACATTTCTTTTGAGCTTATTTTGAAGTGACAGACTCTCTAACCTATCTATAGAAATTTTGAAATAAAATTTAAAACTCAACCTATCATCTAAAAGTCAAATAAAATCCACTGATTTATTTGAGGAGTTAACACCACCAAATCCTTGATAGAGTTTGTATAAACAATTGCCTATTCTAGATTTACCGGGGGAATCCATTTGTATGGATTTCTTGAATACATATCCGGTCACCAAGCACCAACATGATGTAATTCTAGTAGTGGTTAATATATTTTTTGAAACGACTATCCTTACACCTAGTTTCAAGAAGACTACGATTTCTTAGAAAACTACTCAAATCTTATTTGAGTGTGTTTGGAAGAACTATGGTCTACCAACTTCAATAATCACCAATCATGACTCGATATTTGTTAGCATCTTTTGGAAAAAATTCTAGTAGAAAATTGACACACAACTATTTATGTCGGCAACATTCCATCCTCACAAATATGGATAGATTGAAGTTCTAAATCACATGGTGGTATAATTGCTTCATATGCACAACGAAAAAACATCACAAAACATGGGATGATATTTTCCCATATATCCAACATAGTTATGACTGATCTCAACACAGTTCAATCGAAAAGAGTCCATTTGAAGTCTATTATTGATTTAATCCCTTAGAGATTATTGAATTAGTCAATCGAATGACTATTTCTTTTGACACAGAACAAGAATGTAACATCCCACTATTGCACGCCCTGAGAATACTTATTCTTTGAGGACACTTGTGTGCAAGTGATCTGGGACATTATACTATTGGGTGTTTGGATTATGATTATGAGATATTGTGGATTTGATGATATGTTATTTTTGTTGTATTTAAATCGACAGATGCTATTGACTGGGTTCTCCTGAGTGTGAAGGACTCTGGAAGTTAGAGAATGTCGAGGCACCAATGAAACTCATTGGACTCTAGATCGAGTCAGAGAGTGGACTGTTAGCGTTTGAATGTTGTTGATGTGACATATGAGGATATGATTAGGTATTATGATGTTGATTATTATCACTGACATGTTTCCTTGATGGATGCAGGCTGGCAATAGCTTTCTGACTAGACTCACATTTGGAGTAAAGGGGTCATGCACAACAAGAAGAGACATTGGGGGAGAGGTGTGGCAGCATCCCTGCCACAACCTGCTAGACCTCCTGTCGTGGCTTGAACTGTAGGTTAACGATTACCTAGTTTGATAAGACCCATGATGGAGTGAGGGCAGACTATGATAGTCGCTCAGGATGATTCTAATGGGCACACAATAAGGAAGGGTCCTTATTCCTTAGAGCCCCTTAGTCTCCCACAAGATCACGTGATGGAGTATTGACTCCAAGGGTTTGACGTCTACCAAATTCAATCAAGAGGCGAGTGACACCCTTGGAGCACATAGTGAGTCTTGAAGGGCACGTCGCACAAATAAAACGGAAAGAGGCGAGTGGCACCCTTGGAGCACTGTAATGTCCCCACTTTGGGACATCATTATATTAAAGAGTGTTATGATGACCAGAGTAGCCAGATGGATGTTATAGTGAGTACATGGACTATTGAGGGGTATTTTTGGGTCCGGCTTGCATCAGTCATCTTATTTCAACATCATGATCCATTTCGCATAGCTTGGTTTTGGTTCCGTTGCATTCTGACGATTTCCGTGATTTTGAGTTATTTTGGGCTATAGGTTAATTAAATTCACTAAGGAGGTCATATTGGTCATAATACTTGGAGGAACCTCCTAGTGTAATAACTCATTGGAATCAAGAGGAACAACACTATAGGATAGGACGATGACAAATGAATTTCAGTGGCTAGGGAAGCCACAAGGAGAGATAAGGTACTTTTCATAGGTAAAAAGGTTAATTAATTAATTAAAGTGATTTAATTAATTAATTAATAATTAAATAAAGAAAAGTCACTTTGGAGAGACAAGGTGAGTAGGGAGGATTAAAGAGAGATAAGGGCCTCTATTCTCTCATTCATTTTGATTATCATTTTGATATCTGGCTTCTAGCTAGTGAGACCATGCACTTGGGGGTTTTGAGGATTTTGACTTAACAAACCCTAGAGCTCAACTCAGTGGTGAAATATCCCACCCAACCTAGTCCAAGATTTTTCATGGAGGTAAAATATTCCTCCCTCACCATTCTACATCAGATCTGCATAGTTTCAGAAGGATTTTACACCAGCCATAGGTACAGAGAGAAAGAGAGCACACCATTAAGGGTTACCAGCAAGGGGGGTGCATTTGTGGAGCTAGATCAATTCATTTTTGCCAAGGAGAATTTTTTTTGGAGATTCCAGTAACTGGGTTATCTTCGGAGAGACCATAGCATCCTTCTTGGCCGATCTAGGAAGTATTTTGATGGAGCATTGATTTTTTTGGAGAGTGGGACAAGTTCTCCAAGAGGAGGGGCGCAATCTTGGAGTGGATCTACTCTTGGAGAAGGCCCAATATTCATTCTTAAGCTAGGGATCTATCCTATCTTGTTCCTAGATATCATATCTACATTTCTAGAGTGTTTTGCTTGCTATTGGTGCCAAGGAGGGAGAGGGATGAATTGTTGAGGGTATTCAGCTTTCCAGCAGGGCGTGACTTATCCATTTTTGCGGTTTGGCACTTCAGAAGGCCCATATCTCATCTTCTTATTCATCTATTGTATCCAGGTGGCCTTTGGAGGCTTATATATTCTATTCTTGATCTTTATTGAGGATTATCCTCATTTTGTTATGATCTATTAGCTATGTTGTACCAGATCTGCAGATCCATTGTATTAGGGTCATCCTCTTTATGAATAATATCAGATCTGAGGTATTTTGAGTTTTCTCTTATGTTGTTGATATTGAATTTGGTTGAGGTACGTTCCATTGCTATATCTTCTTGATTATTGTTGCAAAAACACATGTAAATCATCATATTAAACCCTATTTCAAGATAAAAGAACAAATCAACAAAGTGTTTGACGAAATGCCACAACCAGAAAACAATCAAAAATTCCTGAAAAACGCAATGTTCTTGGCATCTTGGCTTGGGAAAATTACAATGGTATTAGAGCGTTGATCCTCCCAGTAAGTCGAGATTAGCTCATGCAAAAATATAGTGGAGATGGACATTAAGGATTTTTCTAGAGAGGTTGTACATTGTGAACGGGAATACTACACCCTTAGTGAGGGACTTAGGGCTGAGTTAACATTCCAATAGTATATATCCATAAACAATCATAGGTGGAGAAAAGATGAGGTCATAGAGTGGGCCGACATAACAGAGAGATACAAAACTAGAACAACTAGATGGAAGGAAGCACAAAGTAACCCCATGCCCATTAGGAGCAAGCAACTTTTCTACAGTTGCAAAGTGCCTTGGGAGCCAGATCATAGATGTAGGGGTAAAGGTAAGAAACACATTATTGAGGTGCACTATGATAGTGATGATGAGGTGTGTGAGGATGCAGAGATAGATTCTTATTTGGAGCAGTCTGATGACGCTAGAGACTCTTGCACAAAGGCTAGTGATTATGGCATGCTTGGGGAGGATAGTGACCCTTGCATATTGGAGGGACAGTTGGATGATAGCACATGTACTTCATCAACCACATCACATAGTGTTGATGACCTTACACTTCAGCAGAGTGGTGACACTAGTGGGGGTTCACAGGTGTTAGCACCTAGACCTGATGAGATCCATATGATGACTGTGACACATTTGTCATCTTTTTAGACACCCATGATAGCCACGACACATGAGGATATCAATGGAATTTCAGATATGATGGAGGAGCCTTGTGTGAGGGATGCACACCATGGACATATGGATCCACATACCCAAGAGAAGAGACACGACTTGGAGACAGTGGACCTTATACATACCTATCAACATGAGGATATTGAGTCAGCTCTTTTGGAGACTCCATTAGTTCAGTAGGTTATGGAGACTAACAGATTGATGGGACACTTACTTCCAAGACCAACCTGCAGTGCTGAGGATGCACTTCTTATTGGTCGAGATGAACGTAGAATGTGTTTGGACACATATGTATGGGATCCAGGTGCAGATGATAGTAGCAAGGTGAGTGCACATGGGGATACAATTGCTCATATATGATACAATATGATTCAGAGGGAGTTAGTAGTTGGTGATGATGTGCATTCGCTTACAAGAGGACCCAGTAGCATAGTGGACATAGGGCAGTTCAGTGCTTTATCTTTTGCAGAGAGATGTGTTGGGGATTCCAGTGTTGACACTAGCAGTGAGGAACATGAGGTAACACCTCAGCATGAGTGTGATCATGAGTCATGCTACATGGCAGGATAGTTGAGAGTCAGTGAGGACATGATCATGGCAGCCACTAGGCGCATTGATGATACACATGCATTGGTGGCCGATTGTTGCTGGAGGGTATCGTTGGCACATGATGGTTCAGATGGGGGATTTTCCATAGATGAATTTCATACTCTCAGGGAGAGAGTGTCTATGATGAGGACCGACTACCAACAGTTGTTGATGGACACAAACTATCTATTGAGGATTGTCGAGATGTATCACAGGGCCCTGAGGGAGTAGGAGTTGGAGGTGGACAAAATCACTCATGAGTTGGAGAGCACTTGAGGATTAATGAGAGGCACACAAAAATCCCTTCAAGAATCAAAGTCCAGATCATAGGAGCTTCTCAAGGAGATTCGTCAAAGATCCACTACATCTATCTTAGTGGAGGCTCAGATATATCAGTCAGTCACATTGCTAGAGGATGTTGGTGGTCTAGCAGAGGAGAACCAGTTGATGGAGGAGCATGAGGGGTACCCAGAATCAATGATGAGTAGGGAGAGTTATGATCCATACGTGCATGAGCTACCCTCCATGAGGATCTTTGAGATATTCAAGCACTCACATACACATGAGGACTCCAAAGACAGGGGCAGTTTTGAGGACACTTCCATTTGTGTCCTGGGAGCGATTGACCTTCATGCAAAGTTTGATCGAGTGGTACACCCAGTTTCCATGATGGTGCAGGAGTATACCAGAGATTACATGAACATACAATGGTGAGTGCTAGCTCACAAAGACATGCATACATCTATAGTGGGATTCAGAGGGGTGTATTGGTTTCCAAGGAGGAGACACACTTAGTAGAGCATGGAGTTGTCTCTCCTTTGTAGCAGCACATAGTATTGGGGGATCACCTTCATAGTAGAAACATCCATAGGGATGATGATGATGGATATTCAGTGATGATTATAGGTGAGTATGTACCATGGGTACCGGTGTACGAGATTTTGGTTGAATCCTTGGGATTGACCAAAGCATATGATACCTTCCATTCCTACAGTCAGCCACATATGTTTTTGTTATCTTTTCTCGACACTTTTATCATTGAAAGTAGTAGGAGGCGAGATAGACATTAGAAGAGGACATGGAGAGTGGGTAGGCTGAGACCACCTTACAGGAGTGCTTTTACGACATATAACAAGATAGGGGTGGATCATCATAGGCAAATAGTTGTGACTTTGTGCGTGACGGTGAGCATAATAGGCCAGGGGATAACAAATGTCTCAAAGGTTGACACAGATATAGATTCTCATGAGGAATAGCATGGAGGGCTTCTGACAGTGATCAGTATTACACAGGAGCAGTTAGCATGGATTGGAAGTGATAGACTTCCAAGTTTGGCATGGGATCCAGGAGTTCACCTTGTTAATAGGTTGTTTCACTTTATGATGACCCAGGTTGCATCAGAGAGCCACATACTTAACGTTGGGTTGGTTTTGAGTGGGCTTGCAGGTGCTTGTCCTATGGAGTGAGACAATTTCTCCCTTTTGATCATCATGATCGAGCATGGAGATGGTTGGGCAAGTACTACTTCCACATAGATTATTTTACAGATGCAGTGTTTGGACAACAGGTCCATTTTCCACAAGTATTCGAGCTTGAGGATCTAGGAGTGGGGGATCCAATATGTATACAGGGAGTATACAATCATGGTCAGAGTAGTGTAGTGCAAACATGGTGATCTTTGGTAGAGACTAGCATGGGACCCGGGGATTGCAGGGTTGAGAATTTCACTGACTGATAGAGGCGAGTGGACCCTTGCAGGGGAAATTTATTTTGACTTCCAGTGAGCTTCAATGTTGAGAAGAACACATCACTTGAGGGTGTCTCATGGAGGTCTTGTAGTACCTCACTATGGCAGTAGCATGTGCAGTTGATGGAGACCTTGTTGGTATTGATATGGACTCGGAGGATAGACTCATTCCAGGATGAGGCCATGTGCCATGTGCAAGAGAATCCTTGTGTTGATATTATTCAGGATCATGCTTCATAGGGTATTACAGTTCACATCCTGATATGGGACTTAGGGGGCGGAGTGCATGATACATCATCTTTGGATGGAGCCTACTGTGTGTACCACAGGTGGACATGGGACCCCAGTAATATATCTGGATGGTTTCAGTTATTTCTTGAGGACAATCAATATTCTAGCAGGGAGGACTGTAATGTCCCCACTTTGGGACATCATTATATTACAGAGTGTTATGATGATTAGAGTAGCCAGATGGAGGTTATAGCGAGTACATGGAATATTGAGGGGTATTTTGGGGTTCATCTTGCATCACTCATCTTATTTCATCATCATGATCCATTCTACACAACTTGGCTTTAGTTTCATTGCATTCTGATGATTTCCGTGATTTTGAGTTATTTTGGGCTATATGTTAATTAAATTCACTAAGGAGGTCATATTGGTCATAATACTTGGAGGAACCTCTTAATGTAATAGCTCATTGGAATCAGGAGGAACAACACTACATAATAGAATGGTGACAAGCGACTTTTAGTGGCCAGGGAAGCCACAAGGAGAGATAAGGTACTTTTCAGAGGTAAAAAGGTTAATTAATTAATTAAAGTGATTTAATTAATTAATTAATAATTAAATCAAGAAAAGTCACTTTGGAGAGAAAAGTCAGCAGGGAGGATAAAAGAGAGATAGGGGCCTCTATTCTCTCATCCATATTGATTATCATTTTGATATCTAGCTTCCATCTAGTGAGCCCATGCACTTGGGGGTTTTGAGGGTTTTGACTTAATAAACCCTAGAGATAATCTTGGTGGTGAAAGATCCCACCAAACCTGGTCCAAGATTTGTCACGAAGGTGAAATATTCCTCCCTCACCATTCTACATCATATCTATGCAGTTTCAGAAGGATTATAGACCAGACACGGGTACAGAGAGAGAGAGGGTGCACCATTGAGGGTTTCCATCAATAGGGGCGCATTTGTGGAGCTAGATCAGTTCATTCTAGCCAAGGAGAAGGGTTTTTAGAGATTCTAGTAACTAGGTTATCTTGGGAGAGACCATAGCGTCCTTCTTGGCCCATCTAGGAAGTATTTTGATGGAGCATTGATTTATTTGGAGAGTGGGACGAGTTCTCTAAGAGGAGGGGTGCAATCTTGGAGTGAATCTACTCTTGGAGAAGGCCCAAGATTCATTCTTTAGCTAGGGATCTATCCTATCTTGTTCCTAGACATCAAATCTACATTTATATAGTGTTTTGCTTTCTATTGGTGCTAAGGGGAGAGGGTTGAATTGTTGACGGTATTCATCTTTCCAACAGGGCGTGACTTATCTAGTTTTGGGGTTTGGCACTTCAGAAGACCCATATCTCATATTGTTATTCATCTATTGTAGCCAGGTGGCCTTTGGAGGCTTGTATATTCTCTTCTTGATCTTGATTGAGAATTATCCTCATTTTGTTTTGATCTATTAGCTATATTGTACCAGATCTGCAGATCCATTGTATCAAGGTCTTCTTCTTTATGAATAATATCAGATCTGAGGTATTTTGAGTTTTCTCTTGTGTTGTTGATATTGCATTTGGTTGAGGTATGTTCCATTTCTATATCTTCTTGATTATTGCTGCAAACACACATATAAATCATCATATTAAACCCTAGTGCAACCTAAAAGACCAAATCAACAAAGTGTTTGACGAAATGCCACAACCAGAAAACAGTAAAAAATTCATGAAAAACACAAT
Source organism: Picea glauca (assembly GCA_000966675.3). Taxonomy (NCBI): domain Eukaryota; kingdom Viridiplantae; phylum Streptophyta; class Pinopsida; order Pinales; family Pinaceae; genus Picea; species Picea glauca. The sequence goes on along the minus strand of JZKD02S1599303.1, from coordinate 118,901 downwards.
GTTCTTGGCATCTTGGCTTGGGAACATTACAAGAACGTAGTGCGTCCTAAAGGGCACGTAACAATTTTAACTATGGTAAGTTAATAAACCTAGTGCCTAGAAAACTATCCCTTCTTAAGACCTGGTTGACCTTAAAATGAATGATGTGATGAGTAAAGTTTAATAACAAATTTTCCCTTAAGAATTGTCGTCCATCCTAGTGTATTTAAAACCTAGGTCTAAGTAGAACATGTGAACAAAGAAAAACTAAATAGACATGAAACAAGAAGGGGGGTAAGAAATTCAAACTTTAATTATTAAAGAAAAATTTATAATGGAAGATTAAATTTATTAAAAGGGTAAATGGTTGCTTTTGTCTACACTTTGCTAAATCTGATTTCTAGTTAAAAAGAAAAATGGAGAAACTTAAACAAAAAGGGAAACTTAAAGAAAAGGGGAAACTTAAAGAAAAAGGGGAATGTCTAACTTAGTAAGGAATCTAGCATTTGGAACCTTATATTTATGAACTCAACTAGGATTTAAGTAAGGCATAAGTCATTTAAGAATTGTAAGAGAATAATGGGACATCGAGGAGTGTTTTTAGGAACTCTTTTAAGTGGGTGAGGGAAATAGACAAATTTAATTAATTAATTAATTGATTTTCTGGTGCAACTAGGGGATTGAGTGACATGTGTACGTGGGAGGTTTTTTCTAATTAAATAAATGAAAAAGGAATAATGAGGGTTTGGGAAACTGATCACTTGAAAAATCTATAAAAATGATGGTGGAGGAGGAGTATGGACACATTTGGCTTGTGTAAGGTTACGCTACCGAAATTTTATCTTGAATGAATTTTCTCTTGTGGGAGTTGGGATACCCATCTCGGGTAATGAGTGGTAGCTCGACCTTGCGAAGCGAGCTGGGAGCTAGCATTCTCTGGTATTGTGTGTGTGGCCCCTTTGCAGCTCAGGGGGATGAGGGGGAAGAAGAGTACCCCTAGCATTGGCTGAGAGGTACCAATGAGGTCTCATCGGTCGACAAGCAGGATTCGGATGGAGCACGAGCATGAGACAACAGTAGTGTAGCCTTCGCCTTCACTTAAGGTACACATGTTATTATATGCTCTTAACTTTAGGTTGAGATTGGATTTTTTTGGGATGAAGGTCTAGATATGTTATGTTGTGCCTTGGTTACTTGCATGTTTGTCGCAATGTGACAGCATGATTCCTGACGACAAGATCATTGTGTGCACTGATCGAGAGATGCGTATGATGACCTGGGCTTGGGTCATGAGCTTCCTGACAATGACGATTTTGGAATCGACGTACGGTGATTGTTTTGTAATCGAATGATTTGATTTGTTTCTCTCTTGCCGTAAGGTTCTAGTTCATGTTTCGTTTTCATTGAAGCTATTGCATTTGGATTGATTGATGTTTCCTTTAGCCTAGTAGGCGTGGTCTTGCTTGTGATGGGTGGGATGTAGACATCTCCTTTTTCCTCAGACAATCACCAGCCTTGAGACCTTGAATGGTCAAAATCGATGGGAACCTGGGCTTGAGCGTTGCTTATGTGTCCTGGAGGTCCTAACCTTGCAAGGTAGGATAGGCGGGTAGTCGCTTTATTTTTGTCTAATTTATTTTCGCATGTTGCATCCAGTTGCATGATGTGCTAGTATGTTGAGCTATTATGTTGCCTATTGCCTGGGTTGCATGTGTTGTGTTCGTCATCAAGTTGCGTTGATTGATTGTTGTTGCTATTATCTCCCCGTTTAGAAAAACAAAATTGCACTTGTTATGTGTCGTATGTTGTCGTAACGACAAGGGTCGTTACAAAGAACAAAATGAAATCAACAAGGCACTCAATTTCAAAGACAAGGTCTATGAGATGTTGCATCGAGGTAGTGAAAAATCTAATGACAAGCATTATATTTCTCATTCCTTCCAAAGTGGGGATCAAGTCTAGTTACATGTGAAGAAAGAAAGGTTCAGTAACCCATATAGGAAGATTAAGCCTTTGTGATATGGTCCTTATACCATGCTTGAGAAAATCGGGGAAAATGCCCTTAAGCTTATCATTTTTCCATACCTAAGTTTATATCCAATATTCAATATGGATTTTCTTTGACCCTATTTTCCACCCTTGCTAGAATAGACTAGGTTATAGCCTAAAGATCCAGAAAAAATCGACCTAGATGTTTAGGAGCCACTTGCAATCGACACCATTTTTGAACACTAAGCATGCCATACAAGGATTTAACAATTCCCTTAGACTTTTTTGAGCAATGTTGTTTTTCCCACACCACCCTTACCGTACACACCAATTATGAGTACATCGGGAGCTTCCGAAACCCCGCTCCGTAGCTGTGTCTCTGCAAATTTAATTTCCAAGCCGACCAATCCGCTGTCAGGTTCGTCCTGAAGTAGTACGTCTGCCCGTTGTGGTGCCGCGGACGCAATCTGTTGAGCACTGAAAAACAAGGAGAAGTCGGTTCTAAGCTGATCATGCAGCTCACGAATAGTTGTGTTCCACTCTCGGATTTGCGTAGAGACTTTGGGGTTGCAAATGAGGCAGTCAATACACTGCTGCAGCCACGGTCGTTGTGAGCGATGGATCATCTCTCTGGCCTTTCCAACTTCACGTTGCATCCTTAGCAAACAATTCTTCAGAAAATCCGGTGCCTCCCTCTGCTGATGTTGGAATTGAGAGCTAATATCAAGCAAGAGCCTCTTCATACGATATAACTGTTCTTCTAGAAGGTCACGGTTGTCATCCAAGTGAATTACATCATCTATCTGTTGGATGAGTTATTGAATAAGTGGAACAAAAATAGCGCTGCTAATGGTGTTGCCTGTGGTTCCCGTTACAATATCCATTGCTTGCGCCAACATCAAGTGAGATCAGAGCAGAATAACAAATGAAATTAGAGCAGAATAGAAGAGACCGTGAATATTATGAATATAACAGAAGGCAGGAAACAATAACGGGCAGAGATGTCTAGGCGAGGTTAATTGAAGGGAAGGGGATGTGAAATATATGAGGGCTCTCTTAATAGCAAAGCTACCATTCATCTTGAAACATCTCAATTTTTGTCAAAAATTCTACTAAATTTTTTTCCCAAAATAAATAGTTTCGAATAATTTTAATTTTATCTTATTTTCTGGTAATATTCGTAGAGAGTTAGAAAGGATTTCAAACCTTGTAAATATTAGTTTAACAAACAATAAATTTGCAGGAACTTGTTTCTTATGTTCATAACAATGTTATTATTGGAAAAATTATTTCAGGTATGGCCGACCTAGCTTCATTGATGTACTTGGACCTATCCTCCAATCATCTCGAAGGTAGAATTCCTACCAGTTTGTATAAAATTTTGGCTCTTGATTTCATAAACCTTTCAAAAAATGCATTAGAGGGAAAAATCTTTGAGAAATGAAGAACTTTTATGTGTCTTTCCTTGCCAATATCGGACTATGTGGGTAGTCAACTTACTATCTATGTCCTTCAATAATTTATTTTCTTGAATCCTCCTTAAACAAAGGTGTTGCATGGGGTGTAACTAAAGGGACTGCATTTTCACTCCTTTGCTTGATATTGGTAGTTGTATGGTGGAGAATGTTGGGATAGAAAGATTTGGCATAAAATCTAGAGAAAACAAGGCTTAAAGCTCCTCCTAAACCCAATGATTATCATTCTCCAAAAGAGAAGAAGGAGCCCCCCAATATTGACGTCACAATGTTTGAAAGGCCTCTATTGTGCCTTATCATAATTGATATTCTAACAATAACTCATAATTTCAATAGAACCAATATTATTGGGGATGGTGGGTTTGGCACTAACTACCAACCTAGATCCATCTTAACTTCAGAGCTACCAAGAGTTGAGAGGGATCAAATACCTTGAGGTGAAAACCAATTTTTAAAGTGAAAAAATTGAGTAAAGGTTTGCATCTCGAAGGATTTGATCCCTCTCAACACTTGGTAGATTCAGAGTTAAGATGGATCATTGTGGGCAGTCACATGAAAATTGTAGATGGTCATCATTATGTACTATGTATATCTTTGAGATGAATTTGATCATTTGAAATTTATGAAGTATCATTTATAATATAGAGAGTACTATYGAGAAGGTCACTTCAAAAGTTATATGAGGAATAATTTGAATAATAATAAAGTAGCAATGTTGAATGATGAAAATTGTGAATAGTAATAAATTAATATGATGTATATAATCAATAAAAAATATATTGTGATCAATCTAAATCCATATTCTTCCACTTTTATTATAGTCGCACTTGTTATCTATCTTCTTCAAATTTTCTTATAGTCACACATGCTAGTTTTTCCATCTTTTCATATCGATCATATGAAAAAGAAGGTTGAAATCAAAGACCATTCAAACTTTAACTCAAGATATTGCAGTAAATTCCATACCATGTCTCCCTTTATTCCCAATATTAATAGTATATTTCTCCAACATTAATCTTTTTGGCTTATGGATTGTTAAGCCCTGAGCGAGTTTTAATGGAAGTTATTTTGTATTACATATTTCAATAGGTGGTTATTTATGAGGGTAAGTTTCCAGGTTTATACACAATTCTGTATGTTTGATGTAAGCATCACCCTAGATACAACTATAGTAAGTAACTCAAATTTCAAGTCTTCTTGATCTATTTCCATAAAATAATTGCTTCTTATTCTTGTAGCAACATTGGCTGCAATGGGAAAATCTAGTTATCTTAAACAACGCTTATTATGATTATGTACATCATTGTTTGTCACAAACAAATGTATGGTCTTATCAAATGACTCTTTTTTGGAAGCATCCAAAGAAGTATCTATACAAGTCATAAGCAATTTCCACTCTTCTGCAATTGGTATTGGATCCCTAACACTCATCAACAAATAAACAACATAGTACCAAGGGTCACAACTGTTATGAATAATTTCCATAATTATTTTGCAAGACCTTTAATATATTTAATGTATTGTGGTGATGCCATCGCAACATATTTAACCTTTTGGGGAAAACTAATGGTGTGTCATCTATATTTGTATTTCCCACCTATTTAATGCATAACCTACAAAATTGGACTTGTGCATGCTATAAACATGTTGACACGGGAAAAATCTCCCTTTGTCAATAACAAGGATTACCCCCGATAATAATTCCCAATCAAACCTCTTACCATTTGGAATAGGGAACCCATCCAGATTTTGTCCCAACTTCCATTACTGGTTGTGGTTTTACTAGTTGTGTTTTGGTCCACCGATGAAGATGGATGATGAATGGTTATACAAATAAAATATATAGATGAAGACTATGTAAATGCATAGAAGAGATTTAATCTACTTCTGATCTATCATATCCTAGCTAGGAGAGAATTACCATAAGCGAATGAGCTATAATGAAATTAAACTCTGCTTAATACCCCAATCGGATAGTTTTCATGAAAGTGCAGGGTTAGAAACACATGTATACACATACATAACGAGAAAATTCTGAATCATATCTATGCATACATCAACAACTCATATGCTCAAGATGTATAATATAATAAAGAATAAAAGTATTGCGAGAGGAACATATATTGCACAATAAAATTCTATAAGAAAATATGTCCATACAACCCATGTGAACAATATACATTATGCTTGAAATAGTTCGCAACAAAACAACAATTTGTTGGAATATTCACCAATACTGAGAGGGGGGGTGAATCAATATTGAGCTCTTTTTACTATTTTTAATCACATGTAAACATTAACTTATCAACAATGTATCATTTATGATTTCATTCAATATATCATGAACATATAACCAGAGATACACAGTACACGAGAATTTTACGTGGAAACCCAAATGGGAGAAAACCATGGAATGTTTTTTAATATATATCTTGAAGATTAAATTCATCGGAAGCACCAACTTCCAAAATTCTCCAGAACCAACTGGAAGGAGGAACCAACCCCTTATTTACAAGCTCCAACCTGAAGGAAGCTATAACTATAACACCCCAAGATCGAGCCCCAGTTATAAATGTGAATATGTTTTATGGGCTGGTGATCTAGGTTATTATAAGTCATGAGGATTATGTGATGATTAGGACGGAGAGCCTAGATGCTAAAAGGCCAGTGAGCCTATTTTTTTATATGTAAACACTCATATCATTAATATAATATATTGTTGCGTATAGACCGACTACGATAAAATAGTATGGGGGACTAAACTCCACTAGGAAGGGAAGGGGAGAGCTATGAGACTAGGAAAAAGGGATAATCTTGAGGTCTTAACTCCAAGATAATATTATATTGTTATTTTCTAAATACTATGTTCAAGATAATTGTTTTATCCTAAGTCTCGTGGAAAATAGAATGAATTACAAGTGGGGAGAAACGAGCTCCTTGAGAGCCATGTGTCATCAAGGGCGTATGCAGATTTATGTGGATGATTTTTCCATTCACGGGGGCATTCTTCCCACTCACAGATCCATTCACACACTCAACCATTCTCTCCATCGTTGAACCTGTTAGCACATAGAATTGCATGGGTCAAAAAATCACTTTGGTTTTGTTTTTTGAGTCTTAGGTTTTTAGAAGTCCTAGGTTTTTGGGTCTATTGTTATGGTCATAACTTAAAGTTTGATTTGAATAAGATAAAGTTTGGTTGAACCTTATTTTAAGAGTCTTGAAGTAATGTAATTAGACATCATGAAAAGGTAAATAAAGTCCCTATGAGTCACGCCTTACATCATTACGGCCTTGAAATGTCACACCTCCAACTTGTACATAGGTTTCTCCTTGTCACCATCCATCCATTTGAATATCAAATCAGAGTCAGTTCTATGTGTTTCCAACTCACTAGGAGAGTTCGCATCATACTCTAAGTACCTCATGCATTCATTTATCATCATTACAATTAAAGGATCATGTAAAAGAGGATTTTATTGTTTTCAAATCCTACACTTAACCACTTCTTCAAGAATTATTTTATAAGATCTACTAACAGTTTCCTCGAAGTGTAAGAAGTTTGTTTGAACTTGGCGCTACAAACTAGCACTGCCAACTAGCATTGCGAACTGGTTGAAGAGGAGATTTGGAGATTGGATAACTTGCAAACATATCAATTCAAATTCACAAATATCAACATCAATCTCAGGTTTACCAAGAACTCCTTAAGGGTATGCATGTTGTTTAGAGAAGGTTTTATGCTGGTTTATCTATCAATGTTGTGAACTGTCCTAATCTAGTGCTGTGAACAGGGCGTTGTGAACACTATGTTCCACCACTGTTGAAACCTTCATCCTCTGCATATTTAAAAGCTCAATTTTGAGAGAGTGGATCTGCACCCCTATCTTATTTTCAATGTATGGTTGGTCATTTTCTAAAACAAGATTAAGTTGCACACATGATCAATGTTTCTAACTGATATTTATATTGATAAAAAATCTTGTTTTAGCATAAAATTCACATTTGTCTCCCTTTTATTATAACTCTCAGTTGGTGTTCCTTATTCCTCATGTTGCAAGAGTGTCTTGTCTCATACCTCAATGTGTATAGAGTGAGGTATATAAAATCTATGGACAAAGTTAGCCTTTTGAAAACATTTTAGTCATTAAAACCCAAATTTCTTGTTTCATTCATTTTACAACATTTTTGGTGATGATTATGTTTTGTAAGCCATGATTATCAGTTTGGGTGCTTTCCTTTAATCAAGATTATTAATATTATGAAGTTTGCAGAATTTTTGGACACCTGATACAGTTTTGGGATGTTAAAGACTATGGAAAAAGTGAAAAAGACTGCTACAGGAAAGTTCGTAGCGCTTGGTGCTGCGAACTGGTAATTTATGACAATTTGTAAGCATTAGCGCACATCAAAGGATTGTTTTGATCATAAATTTTGAATGAAAATATGGGTTCCTCTGAAATTTTGTGCGGAGGAAAAACATGATTTTTTTTACTTGCTGACAAAACATCAACCCGACCCAGTTTTCATTTTGGGAGAAAAGACAAAATCATCACCTACAGGAAAGTTCGCAACACATGTTGTCATGGGCATTGCGAACTCTAACAGTCTGGAAAATTCGAGCTATGGGAAGGATTCCAGTTGTCAGATAAGGTTCGAATGGTCTCCTAGGAGTTATTTGGACATCAGGGACATGTGTTCCATCTCCAAATCAAGCAACATGACCTATTTCAAAAGGCATTTATCTTAATAGACAAGATCCCAAAAAATAGGAATTTGTTAGGTTTTTGTTGGAATCTTTTGTAACAAGATTCCTAAATGGAAGAGGATCCTATGTAGCTCCTTGGTTTCGACCTCCTTAGGATATATAGAGATGATTCACTATATATGGAAGTGGATTTTTATAAGGAAAGAGTTGGAGTGATAGGAAAAAGGTTGTTACTATTTTGTAAACTCTCAGACTCTATATATCTAGATGGAAGATTCTTGTGTAGTCAGGGATCAACTTGTGCTCCTTTATTTGTTCACTTTCTTTGTCTTCTTTCTCTAATGGAATACTGATTGATAAAATATTTATCAACAACTTGTTAGAAGAGTTATGTAGTGGATTATTTACTGTTTATTTTGTGAAGCATTTCTTCTTGGAGAAAATCTTTACTTCTTGAGTAGAAGGATCCTAATTAATGAAAATTCAACCATATGAATGTGTCAATCAAGCATGATGTGAAATTGATTGTTCATATTGATGCTTTTCTTCATTTTTTTCTATTCTTCTTTCAAAATATGTGTTGGTGGGAGATTATGATAGCCCTTCTTGCTAGAATACAGTCTTTGGAATTTTGTGCATTAGATCATGCTTTGAACCTTATCAATTTGACCTATTTTTTAATATAATCACTCATTCAAATCTAAACATTCTAGTGGGTATTGGGCTTACACTTACAACAGTCTAAGTGGGACTCTCAGTGCTAACATTTTTTGGCATCGTTTTCGAGGACGAAAGTGAAGAAATCTTCCCTGGGAGAACAACATTGAGAAGATCCAACTCTTGATGGTAGACAGGAGCAAGACACAAACTTTGACTGCAATATTCTACCTAGAGAATCCACAATCAAAGACTCCACTGGAGGAAGGATACTGTTAAAAGAAAATGAAAATGCAGAAGGGAAAAAATAGGTATCATCTCATTATTTTTCTCCATGAACTTTTGTTCTTCTTCATCAGTTCATTCTTGTCTTTTTGTTCACATAAAATGGATTATCCTTTGCTTTGTCTATTCGGATGATCGTAAGCCTTCAATTATGTATCCCTCTTTGGAAGAAGAAGGTCTGCATTCTTCCTTTGTTGTAGATGTTTAGCATGTCTCTTCACCTCAATCTATTAAGAAGAATGAAGTCCATATCTCAATCCCTCCTGAAATTAATCGACCCTATAGTCATGGGAATTATGAAGTTGATTTACCTCCTAAAGTATTTGTTATACCTTGAAATCAACTTATTAAAACTCATTTTCAACCCACTAATGTTTAGTATAGAATTAGAGAGAAACTTTTTAAACCCTTTAGGCTACCATCTAACTTGCATCCTTACCCTCCCAACTTTTTTGAGTGTCTTCCTCGGTTTACTAGAGAATATCATATCATTGTTGAGAAGCATTTGGGAGCCTTTGAGACCTTAGTTGATAATTTTGAAATAGTATATGAAGATGTCACCATGAAGTTATTTTCAAAATCCTTGGTTGGGGATGTTGCTTTTTGGATTAAAGGTCTGGTAGTTGGTTCTATTATTTCATGGATTGAATTATATGATGAATTTTTAAGATATTGGGGAGAGAACAAGTCCTTTGATCAACAATTAGCTAAGTTTTGTGCTCAAAAGAGAAAAGAAGACGAAGCTATCAATAGGAGGTTTCATAGTTTTTATTGCAGCATGCCTCTGGGGATTCGGCCTTCTGAGACTGCAGCTATGTTTTACTATGTAGCAACTCAACATCTAGATTTTGTCATTTTTCTAAGAGAAAGGAAATATTCATCATTGCAGCGGATGTTTTCTAATGCGGAGGAAGTGGAGAGTAATCTTTGGGCATGTGCACAACTCTCTTGTCAGATCTTGGACAATTTTTTGGATGATGAAGAAACTGAGGAAGTATATGGACAACATGAAGCTTATCCAAGCTTGCAATTGTTTTAGCATGCTTGTGCATCATTTTCAAATCTTAAATATTTTTCTGATCTTGAAATTATTAAATTATATTTTTTCGTTGTTAAATATGCAAATGTACATGCTCATATCTCATACCAGCAAGATAAATTTACATATGCAGCTGAGCCTTTTCCTAATTATGAGCAAAGGGATGATTTTGTTTATGACGAATATCATGAGGAAGATTGTGCAGAAGGTGGTGACATTATGTTTCAGAGAAATTTGATGCCCCTCATCATCTTACTGCTGACTTAGAAAATCAGTTAACATTCTTGACTCATGATAACCTCCTTGATTATATGTTTTTAAACTTTGGTCAGGAATATAGGAAGGAGCTACAGGAACATGCTAGTTTGTTCTCTTTTTCATCAATAGATGGCCAACATGAAGAAATTGAACAAGCAAATAAAAAGGAGCAGATTTATGTATCAACATGTATTAATTCTCCCAGTATTGACTTTGTATTTGACAGTTTTAGAGAAGATTTTTTAGAGGACAATAAAGAGGAGGTTGAGAAATCATATGGTCAGTCTACAATGATTTTTTCTTAGAGAATGTTGACCAACGATTTCAAGAAGACACTACAAATAAGTTTCTTTCCCAAGGAGATAATCACTAACCAGAAAAATATTTTGTTGTCGATGATTTCTTTGAAGCATGTGATATCTATAGGATGTTTCAAGGAGGTCAAGAGAATTATAGTCTTGTCAACAAAGAAAAGATTATGAAGGAGCAGCCTAGTCTTCTAATGCAGCCAGAATTTTATCATGTGATTCATGATCCTATAGCCATATACATCGAGTCTATTTGTTCATAGGTTTCCTTCATTAGAGATTTTGCCATGAAAGCAAGTTGCAGTTGTAAGTATCAATTGTTCATAGACTGTCTATTGCATTTTTGTTAGGATACTTAGACACTTAGGAGTTATTTAATATCTACTTGGTCTAATGTATCGTTAGGTAAACATGTGTTTCTTTAGTATGCATTAGTATGCACTTGTATTTAGGAAATCCAATGGTCATGATATGATCCCAACATAGAGTGATTTGACGGTTCATATTCTCCTCGATCTTAACTGTCATTGATTCATGGCTTAACACCCGATTGGTCCATGATCTCTATTTAAAGATCATGGAGGGTCATTTATCGATGATCAATAGTGAGAAAATCTCTTGTAAAATCTCTTTGTAATATTTTTATTTTTCATTAATAAACTTCTCCAAGTGGTCTCGTTGGTTGGGGTCATGGATGTTTCCACGTAGGGGTTTTACCAAGTCAAAACATCGGTGTGTTGATATTTGATATGGTTGTGTGATTTGTTACTGAAGGTTTTTTTCCTCTGTTGGAATACATTTGTTGTCGAACATGGTATCAAATCTTATTTGAAGACTCGCTCTTGTTGTAGATCGAGATCATGAAGCCGAGTGGTCTCATCTCCATTTTTTGTCATTTTTATAATTTTTTGGGCTGAGAGGATTGTTCCATTGCATCTCGAGCACTTGTTTCAGTCTGGAACACTTTTCCTTTCACTCAAAAAGGTTTTTGTTCTCCCAAGATACAACCATTTCAGTCAGATCTGGAGGTATAAAGCCTGAATACACCATTTTTAAATTTTTTCAAAGTATTATTTTGGTTTTATATTATTTGTTTCTAGGTTGCGACTCTTCCATATCTGTGTATTCTCTTTTTCCCGCTCCATGTATGATCTCGGCAAATCAGAAACATATAGGAAAATGTGCATTTTCCAGGTAAGCTAACCGAGATCTAACCCTTGTTGTCATCGAGAAGCAAAACTTTTTTCTTGTGTGAAAATAAATTTTTTTTAGCATGCTCTCCAAGGTCATCTTCAACAACAACAACAACAAAAACAATCCTCTTGATAAACAATACAATATGTTTTTCTACACCATTTGGTTAAAAATTTTCTTATTAAGTAAGAGGTCTTGAGTTCAAGTCTCTCTTTTTGTTACTTTTTTTTGAAAAAGTTCATGGTCCATTGTAAAGTGTATTTCACTTCAAGTATAAAAGTGAATCACTATAAGTAGCTTTAATATTTTAGAGTTATTTATTTTTCATACAAATTTTCTTTTATAAAGTAAATTTATCGTAAAAGTGATCCTGACTTCTTTTTATAAAAGTGGGTCACTTCATAAAGCAACTTACACCATCACGTGGTCCGTTGGTTACCATTTATGCCTTTTTTTAAAAGGGCATAACTTTCACATCCGAAGTCTATTTTCAGTGTCGTTTTTTTAAAACCGCCTAATTTTTCGAGATCTTTCCATCCAGATCATCAGCTTTAGTTTTCAAATCCATATTATCTACATATTTAATATGTCTTATTCAAATAATATTTTGCTTACCAGCACCAACTAATTCCAATGGAAATCGCATATGGATGATTTATTAAGAAGTAAAGGCTTGTACCAGATTACCTTGGGAAAGGAAACATCACACACTGATGCTAATAAGAAAGTAAAATGGAATAATATGAATGACGAAGCACGTGGATTAATCATAATGTCCATCTCTCCTGATTTAAGGTTCCACCTTCAATCAATTGATAAACCCAAAGAAGCTTGGGAAAATATTGAATCTGTGTTTAGTAAACACAATATTATTTGAGCAGAATAGTTAGAAAATCAAGTACTGACTTTAAGTCCAAATGAGTTTGCTTGCATTGAAGACTATCTATCTAAGTTTAAAACTCTCAGAACTTTATGTGAAGAAATTAAGATAAAGATAGATGAATATTGCCGCATCTATCTTATTTTTTCTAAGCTAGGTAGTGCATATTTTGTGTTTGTATCTACTTTTTATGCCATGCAAGAGACTCTAGGGACAACTTATGTAAAACCCACTCTTGATAACTTTTGTGATGCTTTGATTAGAGAGCAAGATAAGCTTGTACAACTTGGAGTGATCAACACTGCAGGTACCTCCAACAAAGCCTTATTCGTTCATCAGAAAGATAAACCCAAGAATCCCAAGAAGTAACATCCTCACCACAGCAACAAGCAATATAAGGGTCCCAAACCCACTCAGACAGCTTCAGCTCCTAATGGTGACAAAGGAACAAAATATAAAAATAAGAAGACTGACAGAGATTGCAACTTTTGTGATAAAGATGGTCATGATGAGTCCAAATGTTTCAAGAAGATGGCATCTTTAAAAGCAGCGATGAAGAAGCACAACATCAGTATTGATTCTAATTCTTATTCTTCCTATCACATGCATGCACTTTCTACTTCTGGTTTCTCCTTCAATACAACTTCTACTTCTGATGAGTGGCTTATTGATTCTGGAGCATCTTATCATATGGCTAAGGATAGAGACACATTTTCTGCTCTAAATGAATGTAACACCAATAAAATATTTGTTGGTTATGATAGATATCTTAGTGTTGAAGGATCTGGAAAAGTTCAAGTAGAAAATGGTCATTTCAATAATGTATTATGTGTCCCAATTCTTTCTTGTAACCTTCTATCAGTATATCAAATCACTCATTCAGGTGAAGGTAAAATCGTAGAGTTTTCACCTCACCAAGTTGTAATCAAGGATATAAAATATCCTAATCATGTTCTTGCGACTGGAATTGTTGATGATATTACTAGGTTGTACAAGTTTAACAACTTTCGGTCATCATATTTTTCATCAGTTTTTGTTGCTCATAGCGATGACTTGAGAAAACTTTGGCATGAGTGGTTTGGTCATCTAAACTATCACTCATTGCAACAACTATATAATCAATAGATGGTTACTGGTATTCCTCCTGTTTCATGCAGAGATGGCGTTTGTGCTGATTGTGTTCTCAGAAAATATCATCGGGACATTTTTGACAAACGTGCCTCTTAGCACACCTTGGTCCCTTTGCAACTTGTTTACAGTGATTTGTGTGGTCAACTTTCTTCTCCTTATTTTTATAGCTACAAGTATTTCTTAACTTTCATTAATGACTTTTTTAGACGTACATTTTTGCATGGAGATTTGCAAGAATAAATCTACATGGAACAACCTCCTGGCTATGTCTAGAATGACTCTAGCCTTGTTTTTCACCTTAAGAAATCTCTTTATCATATCAAGAAAGCTCCCTGAGCTTGGTATGCCAAAATGGTCAGCTTTCTTATTGCCACTAGATTCTATAGATGCCATTATGGTGCTAATGTATATACCAAGAAAGTAGGAATCCATCTCATAATCTTTGTCCTTTATGTTGATGACCTTATCCTTACTGGTAGTAACTCAAAACTTTTAAACCATGTGAAAACCAACCTTAATAAGAAATTTGAAATGGCAGACTTAGGTTTTTTTCATTATTTCCTTGGCCTTCAAGTTTTGCAAAACAATGAAGGAATTTTTCTTTCTGAGTCTAAGTATGCTTGTGACCTTCTTCATCGCTTTCACATGGACAATTGTAAACCAACCCCTTCTCCCTTCCAGTCTAGAGTCAAGCTTGTTGCCACATGTACTTCTCTCGAAGTTGATGCCACCTTGTACCGTCAGTTAGTTGGTAGCCTCTTATACTTGACTCATACATGTCTTGATCTTTCCTTTGTTTTTGGTATTGTTTCACATTATATGAAAACACCCCATGAAATCCATTGGAAAGAATATAAAAGGATACTTCGTTATGTCAGTGGTACAGTTCAGTTTAGGATACATTACAGATCAGGGGGACTCTTTTATTTGTTATTTTCACTAACTCATATTGGGTCGGTGACCCTGATGATAAGAAGTCTACTACAAGTTATGTTTTAAGCCTTGGTTCAGGACCTGTCACTTGGGCCTGTAAGAAACAACAGGCTATTGCACTTTCTTCAGTAGAAGCAGAGTACCGAGCAGCGGTAAATGAAAGTCAAGAAGCCTTATGGCTTCGACATATTATTTCATAGTTTGGCTTCCAGTAGTAGCATCTGAACAACCTTTGGTGTGATAATCAAAGTTCCATCAAGCTCGCCAAAGAAACAGTTCAACATCAGTGCAACAAACACATCGAGCTACACATGCACTTCATCAGAAAGCTCATTCATGATCAAGTTATTGAAGTTCTCTTTCTCCCTACAAAAGATCAAGTTGCAGACATTTTAACAAAGTCTCTTATACAAGCAAAGTTTTCCAAACTTCACTCTATGTTAGGAGTTTAGGAAGTTGTCATTAAGGGGGGATAAGCTCTGATGCCTCCTTCCTTCTCCTATTGTATCACTATTGTAAATCCTTCAATCCTATCCCAAGTTGTTCTTA
>JZKD02S1599303.1:34771-75806 GCA_000966675.3 Picea glauca | reverse complement strand
AGCCCCCCCTCTAACCCCCCTCGTGCAAAGAATATAACATATACCCAACAGTGTCTTGTCCCATACCTCTATGTGTATAAAGTGAGATATATAAAATATTTGCACAAAGTCATCCTTTTGAAAAGATTTCAATCATTAAAACCCAAATTTCATGTTTCATGCATTTGACAACATTTTTGGTGATGACTATGTTTTGTAAGCCATGATTATCAGTTTGGGTGCTTTCCTTTAAACAAGATTATTAAGATTATGAAGTTTACAACATTTTTGGACACATGATATAGTTTTGGGATGTTAACTACTTTGGTAAAAGTGAAAAGGGATGCTACAGGAAAGTCTGTAGCACCTAGCACTGCGAACTGGTAATTTATGATAGTTTGTAAGAATTAACACACATCATAGGATTGTTTTGATCATAAATTGTGAATGCCACTCTAGATTCCTCTAAAATTTGGTGTGGAGGAAAAACATGTTGTTTTTTACTCACTAACAAAAACTCTGCCCAACCCAATTCGTATTTTGGGATAAAAGACAAAATCATCACCTACAGGAAAGTTCACAACGCATGTTGTCATAGGCGTTGCGAACTCTAACTATATGACAAATTCAAGCTATGGGAAGGCTATCAGCTGTCAAGGAAGGTTCAAATGGTCTCCTAGGAGTTATTTGGACACGAGGGACATGTGTTCCATCTCCAAATCAAGTAGCATGACCTGTTTCAAAATGCCTTTATCTCAATAGACAAGATCCCAAAAAATAGGAATTTGTTAGGTTTTTGTTGGAATATTTTGTAACAAGAGTCCTAAATGGAAGAGGATCCTATGTAGCTCCTTGGTTTCGACCTCCTTAGGGTATATAGAGATGATTCACTATATATGGAAGTGGATTTTGATAAGGAAAGGGTCGAAGTGATAGGAAAAATGATGTTACTATTTTGTAAACTCTCAGACTCTGTATATCTGGATGGAGGATTCTTGTGTAGTCAAATATCAGCTTCTGCTCCTTTCTTTGTTCATTTTCTTTGTCTTCTTTCTCTAATGGAATATTGATTGATAAAGGATTTATCAATAGTTTGTTAGCAGAGTTATGTAGTGGATGATTTATTGTATATTTTGTGAAGCAATTCTTCTTGGAGAAAATATTTATTTCTTGATTAGAAGGATCTTAATTAATGAAATTTAAACCATATGAATGTTTCAATAAAGCCTAATGTGAAATTGACTATTCATCTTGATGTTTTTCTGCATTTTCTTCTATTCATGTTTCAAAATATGTGTTGGTTGGATATTATGATAGCCCTTCTTGCTGGAATACAGTGTTTGGAATTTCATGCATTAGATCAGGCTTTGAACCTTATCAGTTTGATCTATTTTTTAATATAATCATTGATCCAAATCTAGAAATTTTTATGGGTACTGGGCTTAGACTTACAATAGTCTAAGTGTGACTCTCAGTCGTAAAAAAATTTGGTGTCGTTGTTGAGGACAGAAGTGAAAAAATCTTCCCTGGGAGAATGACATTGAGAAGATCCATCTCTTGATGGTAGACATGCACAAGACACAAAGTTTGGTTGCAATCATCTACCTGAAGATTCCACAATCAAAGACTCCACCGGAGGAAGGATCCTACTGACAGAAAATGAAAATACAGAAGGGAAAAACTAGGTATCAGCTCATTAGTTTTCTCCATGAACTTTTGTTCTTCTTCATCAGTTTATTCTTGTCTTTCCCTTTACATATAAAATGAATTATCCTTTGATTTGTCTATTCAGGTGATCGTAATCCTTCAATTATATATGCCTCTTTGGATGAAGAAGGTCTGCTTTATGCATGTGTTGTAGATGTTTATCATGTCTCTTCACCTTAGTCTATTGAGAAGAATGAATTCCATATCTCAATCCCTCCTGAAATTGATTTACCTCCTAAAGTCTTTGTTATACCTTGCAATCAGCTTATTAAACCTTATTTTCAGCCCACTGATGTTCTGTCAAGAATTAGAGAGAAATTTTTTAAACCCTTTAGGCTTCCATCTAACCTTCATCCTTACCCTCCCAACATTTTTGAGTATCTTTTTTAGTTGACTGGAGAAGATCATATCACTGTTGAGAAGCATTTGGGAGCCTTTGAGAACTTAGTTGATAATTTTGAAATAGTATATGAAGATGTCACCATGAGGTTATTTTCAAAATCCTTGGCTAGGGATGTTTCTTTGTGGTTTAAAGGTATGGAAGTTGGTTCCATTATTTCATGAATTAATTTATATGATGCATTTTTAAGATACTAGGGAGAGAACAAGTCCTTCGATCAACACTTAGCTGAGTTTTGTGCTCAGAACAGAAAAGAAGGGCCACCTTCAACAAGAGGTTTCACAATTTTTATTACAGCATGTCGTTGGAGATTTGGCCTTATGATATTGAAGCTATGGTTTACTACGTAGTAGCTCAACACCTACATTTTTTCCTTCTTTGAGGAGAAAGGAAATCTTCATCATTGCAACAGATGTTTACTGATGGAGAGGAAGTGGAGAGTAATCTTTGAGAATGTGCACAACTCTCTTGTCATATCTTGGACAATGTTTTGGATGAGGAATAAACTGAGGAAGTATATGGACAACAAGAAGCTTATCTGAGATTGCAATTGTTTCAGTATGCTTGTACATCATTTTCAGATCTTGAAATTATAAAATCAGATTTTCCATTGTTAAAGATGCAAATGTACATGCTTATAACTCATACCAGCAAGATAAATTTACATATGCAGTCGATCCTTTTCCTAATTATGAGCAAAGGGTTGATTTCATTTATGATGAATATCATGAGTAATATTTTGCAGAAGGTGGTGACATTTCTGTTTCATATAAAGTTGTTTCCCCTCGTCATCTTACTGTTGACGTAAAAAATCAGTTAACATTCTTGGCTCATGATAACCTCCTTGATTATATGATTTTAAACTTTGGTCAAGAAGATAGGAAGGAGATACAGGAACATGTGAGTTTGTTCTCTTTTTCATCAATAGATGGACAACAGGAAGAAAGTCAACAAGAAAATAAAAAGGAGCATATTTTTGTATCAGCATGTATTAATTCTCCCAGTATTGACTTTGTATTTGATAGTTTTAGAGCATATTTTTCAGAGGATAGTAAAGAGGAGGTTGAGAAATCATATGGTCAGTCTACAGTGCTTTTTTCTTCAGAGAATCTTGACCAAAAATTTCAAGAAGACACTGCAAATAAGTTACTTTCCCAACGAGATAATTAGGAGCCAGAAAAATATTTTGTTGTCCATGATTTCTTTGAAGCATGTGATATCTATAGGTTGTTTCAAGGAGGTCAAGAGAATTACAGTCTTGCCAACATAATAGAGATTATGAAGGAGCAACCTAGTCTTATGATGCAGCCAAAATTCTATCATGTGATTCATGATCCTATAGCCATATACATGGAGTCTATTTGTTTAGAAGTTTCCTACATTAGAGATTTTGCCATGCAAGCAAGTTGCAGTTGTAAGTATCAATTGCTCATATACTGTCTATTGCATTTGTTGCATATTTTGTGGGTTTTCTTAAAGAGTTACCTGCAAAAAGTTATATTTATCAATTAGATGCTTTTATGGCTTCATTGGAAGTTTCATTACACTTGATTAAGAAGAGTTCAGCTGGTTGGAGTAGGGTAGTGTAGGTAATCAGCTTGCTTGCTGAGAATCTTCTTTTATTTAGTTTTCACAGTGTGATCAGATTTGCAGTATGACGTTTGTTTGCAGCAGGTCTTTCAGTTTGCTTGAAAAAGTGACAGATCTTGAAGTATTGTGATGCAGGAGCATCCACACCTCAGCAAGTGAGCCAGCATGGAGCGGAGAATAGCTGGACAGCGCTAGCACATATTACTTTTGAAATACTTTGGAAAGTTGTTGCGCCGCCATTTAAATGAAGGTATTCATAAGAAGCGCATTTTGTATATGTAATGGACCTTGAGCCTTTAAGCTCTCGTCCTTAGGTAGATGAGGCATTTATTAGTTTTAATGCTGTAAATAGAAATTTATTGTAGATTTGATAGTTTCAGATTTCGAGAGGGAAAACGGAATATAGGCACCCTCCTTTGTATTATTGTAACATTAGCATTCACTCATACAGGCAAGAGGAGAGCAAGCAGAGAACTTGTGTAGAACATCCATGTACAGATTGAATTAATAGAAAGAGTCTTTGATTCAATTCCATGGCTATGGTTATTCTCTGTGTGTTGTTAATATTATGTTGTTGCATATTTGCTTCTTGTTATGCTTTTGTTCTATATGCTGCATATGTGATCGCATGGCAGGTTCGAAATCTAAGAGAATGAGAGAATGACTTTCAATTGTTTCTCGGTTTGAGCCAGGAGATTCCTGCATAGAGTGCAGTCAAATTCCTCTACATAGAGTGCGTTGAGGAGGCTAGATCGTTAAACTCTCATTCACATCTGCCAGGAGTTGAATTGAGTTGTTTGAGCCGTGCAGGAGAAGTGCAGGTCGAACCTGAAGTCTTAGAGATGAGGCTGAGGAAAAGAAGGTGTGGTACTTCTGTTGCAAAGAGTGCACAGAGTCTGGAAGACTCAACCCTTCGGGAGCTATCGAAGTCGAGTGCAATCAGTTTCTGAAGGAGTCAGAGGAATTAAGCTCAGGAGGGATAGTTCCTTTTGGTCAACATCGTGGGAACAAACCCAGGCAGGGTTCAAACAACAATGGAGGTTTAGAGCCGAAGGAAACCCCAAGAAGGAGAATCAATGGTCGAGGTTCGTGGAGTTGAAATCGCGAGATCTCGAGGATCATTGGATCATGGAGATATCAAGCGGGACATAACCCGTAGGCATAGTCAGGGTCAAAGCCATCGGGATTTGGCGTTTGGCGAGAGTAGAGTTTCATGCACATTAAAATCACGAATCACAATTTCCCGAATTCATCGGGGTCGTTGATCATGGCAGGGACAGGTGGCACGAATCCAGAGAATTGGAGTTTCAGCATTCGGGATTTCCCAATGCAAGGAATTCACGATAGTTGAAATCGCGATCCCGCGATTCCCGATCACACGAGCGGAGGAGTGAAGTGACTGAGTGGGACCTCCAGAGGAGGTAGAGGACAGGTGTCATAGGAGTTCGGGGTTCAGAGATTTGGAGGGTGAGTGGACCACAGTATTTCAACCGCCAATTTCCCGATAGGGAAATCCCTGACACACACAAGAGGTTGACTCTTTGACCATCGGGATTCGGGGAAGTGAAAGACCTGGTGTTGTGAGTGTTGAACTCGCGAACTCGCGAGTGCTGATTTCCTAATTTGGGAAGGGGAGATCACTGATAGGGATATCTGTGGGTTAAGGATTCCCGAGGGGAAGTAGAGGAGCATTTCACGCTCTTCGGCCGAGAATAGAGAAGGTCCTGGTGGGAGCGAGTTGTCGCCGAGGGAAGCTTGCGTCAGGTGGTATCAGAGCCCGAGATCTTGTCTGTATATCGCAGGTGAGAGAAGGAAAGAACTCTAATACACACGACTCGCGCCAGGTCAGGTGGTATCAGAGCGAGAAAAGGAGTTTCTCTTTGCTTTGGTAGTAGAGAGAAGAATTTCGCCATGCTACCCAGAAGGGAGAGACAGTCGCCTGATCGTGAAGACAGGGATGCTCGAAGAAGAGGAAGGCCGGCAGGAAATGCTGAGATGGAACGACAGATGAGAGATCTCCGAGCTAGGCTTGAGGAGATGGAGACTGCGCAGAGACGCAGAGCTGGTGCAGTAGAGTTCAGCGATTCTGAGGTGGAAGAAGAAGCTAGACACGGTGCTGAAGAGGTCTCAGCAGAGGATGCATCAACCGAGTGGTTGATCAGAGCTATCTCTAGGATGAGCTCAAAGACCAAGATGGACATTCCCATCTATGAGGGAAGTCTAAATGCAGAGGAATTGCTAGATTGGATCTGAGCATTGGACACCTACTTTGATTACGAAGATATCGAAGAGGAAAAGAAAATAAGGCATGTTATTACCAAGCTGAAGGGACATGCAGCCTTATGGTGGGACGAGCTGCAGGCGGACATGCACTGCAAAGGAAAACAGAAAATCAAAAGCTGGGACAGGATGATCGCCAAGATGAAGGCGAAATTCATCCCCAGAGATTATCAAATTACTCTGTTCAGGCGCATGCAGAACCTGAGATAGAAGTTGATGACGGTGAAAGAGTACACCGAAGAATTCTACAGGCTCAACATCCGAGCTGGTCATCGGGAGAGCGATGATGAAAAGGTGGCGAGATACCTGAATGGATTGAGGTATGACATTCAGGACAAATTGAGCATGCTGACCATCAGGACGGTGGAAGATGCTTACCAGATGGCTTTAAAAGCCGAAGAAAAGCTGAGCCGTAAACAGGGACAGTGAGGGCGAGGCAGGAGTTAGCCCAAAGGCAAAGAAGTTGCCCAGAAAGAATCACAGAAGCCCAGGGAGGATTGGAAGAGACATCAGGGTAAGCTGGAGCGAGGTGGAACCTCACAGCAGAGGCAGCCACAAATTGAACAAAGGCAGCAATATGCTGAGCCGAGGAGGCAGCATGCAGAGCAGGGTGGCGGATATGCTGACGCCAACGCTATTCCTCATACCCGAGGTAGAGGAAGAGGTAGAGGAGGAATCGTCACATGTTTTACATGTGGAAAAGACGGACATAAAGCCGTTGACTGTCCAGACAGGAAAGTGGACAGAAGTGAAGCTCACATCACTGAGGAACGAAGGCATGATAATGAGGATGCTGATAGAGGAAGATCGCTTGGGATGCATAAGATCCTTTTGACACCTGAGAAAGAGGTGGATAGCTCAGTGCAAAGGAGCAGGTTGTTCAGAACGGCTTGCATAGCCAAGGACAGAAAATGCAAGGTCATCATTGACAGCGGGAGCACCGATAATCTCCTTTCGACCAAGATGGTGGAGAAATTAGAGCTGGAAACAACTAAGCACCCAAGTCCATATAAAGTCTCGTGGCTACAGAAAGGGCACCGGGTAAGTGTCACTAAACAATGCTTAGTTAAATTTAAAATTGGGAATTATCATGATGAGATTCTGTGTGATGTTATTCCCATGGATGTATGTCACATACTGTTGGGTAGACCATGGCAGTATGACCGTAATGTTGTTCACGATGGAAGGATGAACACATACACCCTGGAGAAAGATGGGAGACTCCATAAGCTGCTTCCGATAAAGGATAAAGAAGTGAAGCCGGAGGTAAGCAACACAATACTTCTCATGAGTGGGAAAGAGCTTCTCACGGAATTGGAAAAAAATGAAGATCCACAATTCTTTGTGGTCAGGAAGTCGAGAATTGTTCTGACAAGCACAAGAGTGGACGACTTGCCAGAGGAGGTTCAGAAAATGCTGGGAGAGTTCGTTGATATCATCGTGGTTGAACTACCTCGTTCGTTTCCACCGATGCGGAGTGTGAGTCACCACATTGATCTCATACCCGGGGCAAGTTTACCAAATAAAGCTTCATACAGATTGACACCTCAGGAGAATGAAGAGGTCAAAAGGCAGGTACAGGATCTGCTGGATAAAGGATTGGTCAGAGAGAGTCTCAGTTCGTGTGTTGTTCCGACAGTACTGAGTCCGAAGAAGGATGGAGGCTGGAGGATGTGTACAGACTCTAGAGTGATTAACAACATTACCATTAGGTACAGATTTCCACTTCCAAGAATGGACGATCTGATGGATTGCCCGAGTGGGGCAAATTACTTTTCAAAGATTGATCTCAAAAGCGAATATCATCAGATCCAGATGAGGGAAGGAGATGAATGGAAAAAAGCATTCAAAACAAACGAGGGTTTGTACGAATGGCTGGTCATGCCATTTGGTTTGACAAATGCGCCGAGCACTTTTATGAGGCTAATGAATGAAGTCCTGCAGGAATTCATTAGCAAAGTTATGGTTGTATACCTGGATGATATACTGATTTTCAGTAAGACAAGGGCTGAGCATTTGAAACATTTGGCCATTGTGATGAGAAGGCTACAGCAGGAGAAGCTGCTGATCAATTTGAAGAAATGTTCTTTCATGCAGACAGAACTCATCTATTTAGGTTTTGTGATTTCGGAAATGAATTAAAGATGGATTCTGAGAAGGTGGAAGTAATCAGGAATTGGCCATCACCGAGAAATGTTTTTGAGGTAAGGAGTTTTCACGGTTTAGCTAGTTTCTACAGGAAATTCATACGGAATTTTAGTGGAATTAGCGCCACTATGATGGATACAGTGAAAAAGCGGCATAAAGTTTTTCATTGGACAACAGAGGCTGAGAGAAGCTTCAATCTGTTGAAGTGAAAGATAACAGAGCAACCAATTCTGGTGTTGCCTGGTTTTCAGAAAACCTTCCAGGTGAAATGTGATGCCAGTGGATATGCTGTTGGAGGGGTCATGAGTCAGGATGACAGACCTGTAGCATATTACAGCGAGAAACTGGATGATGCAAAGCTGAAATACTCCACATATGACAAGGAGTTATATGCCATCATACAGGCATTGAAAAAGTGGAGGCATTATTTGATACCCAAGGAGTTTGTTTTGTACAACAATAATCATGCATTGCAGTTTGTAAGTCAGCAGGAGAAGTTGAACCAAAAGCATGCGAAATGGGTAGAATATATGCAGAATTTCACATTTGTGATCAAACAGTTTTCGAGGACTGCTAACAAAGTGGCTGACGCTTTGAGCAGAAAATCTTTGCTGTTGCAGGAGTTCAGGGTCAAGACCTTGGGTTTTGAAAATCTGAAAGATATGTATGCAGGTGATGTAGACTTCGGAGAAGCTTATGAAGTGGTAGAGAATCCAGTTCTCAGGGATCGAAGTCC
This sequence comes from Picea glauca, assembly GCA_000966675.3. Classification (NCBI taxonomy): domain Eukaryota; kingdom Viridiplantae; phylum Streptophyta; class Pinopsida; order Pinales; family Pinaceae; genus Picea; species Picea glauca. The sequence goes on along the minus strand of JZKD02S1599303.1, from coordinate 66,966 downwards.
GTGGCTGGAATATATAATCCAGGAAGGATTGTTGTTCAAAGGAAATCAACTATGCATTCCAGATTGCTCTATGAGGGAGAATTTGGTGAGGGAAAAGCACAGTGGTGGATTAGCGGGTCATTTTGGACATGACAAGACATTCGCCAAGCTGAGCGAATCGTATTATTGGCCAGGCATGCGGACAGATGTGGAAAGGTTTGTTGACAGATGCAGGATATATCAACATTCAAAGGGCCGAAAACAAAACACCGGTTTCTATCAGCCGTTTCCCATACCTGAGAGACCATGGGAGGCGATTAGTATGGATTTTGTTCTGGGATTTCCAAGAACACAGTGAGGAGTTGATTCCATCTTTGTGGTGGTGGGAAGGTTCTCGAAGATGGCACATTTTATCCTGTGTCGAAAGACCAACGATGCAACCCACATCGCAAATTTGTTCTTCAAAGAGATTGTACGATTGCATGGATTGCCGAGAAGCATAGTCTCAAATCGGGATACCAAGTTCATAGGTCATTTTTGGAGGACACTATGGAAGAAGCTGGGTACTAATTTGGCTTTTAGCTCAGCATACCATCCGCAGACAGACGGACAAACAGAGGTAGTCAACAGAAGTCTAGGAGATCTGTTGAGAGGCTTGGTAATGGAGCACCACAGCAGTTGGGACCAGATATTACCACAGGCAGAATTCGCGTACAACGATTTGGTGAATTGGAGTACAGGTAAGAGCCCGTTTCAAATTTTATATGGGACGCAGCCGAGGGGAGTCTCTGAACTCAGGGAGTCGGGACAGGCTGAAACTAGCAGCGCTCATGCTGAAGAGTTCGCTGAGGCGATGCAGAAACTTCACGCGGAGGTGAAGCAACAACTGCAAAGATCAAATCGGGAATATAAACGCAGAGCCGATCAGAGAAAGAGGCACCTTCAGTTTGAAGTTGGGGATATGGTTCTAGCGCATTTGAGGAAAGAAAGGGTCCCGAGGGGAACATACAACAAGCTCAAGATGAAGAAAATCAGGCCATGCAGAGTCCTAAGAAAGTTCGAAGAGAACGCTTATGAGCTTGAGTTGCCAGAGGGCATCGGGATATCTCTGATTTTTAACATTTCATATTTATACCCCTCCAGAGTTAGAGAAGCAGACACTGGGACTGAGGAACCAGTAGTTCAGTGGCAGAAGCAATTACCAGTTGCACAGAAGTCTCAGATGGATTGCATATTGGACAAGCGAGTAGGAAGAAAGACCAGGAGAAAGCAGTATTTTGAATACCTGGTGAAGTCGAAGAATCACCCAGTGGAGGATGCCAGCTGGGAAACAGGGGCAGTGATATAGAAGCATGGGCGGACTGTGCAGGAGCTCATGGACAGGAGCCCATGAAATCTTTTGGGCTGAGGAGTATGATGCAGGAGCATCCACACCTCAGCAAGTGAGCCAGCATGGAGCGGAGAATAGCTAGACAACGCCAGCACATATTACTTTTGAAATACTTTGGAAAGTTGTTGCGCCGCCATTTAAATGAAGGTATTCATAAGAAGCACATTTTGTATATGTAATGGACCTTGAGCCTTTAAGCTCTCGTCCTTAGGTAGATGAGGCATTTATTAGTTTTAATGTTGTAGATAGAAATTTATTGTAGATTTGATAGTTTCAGATTTCAAGAGGGCAAACAGAATATAGGCACCCTCCTTTGTATTATTGTAACATTAGCATTCACTCATACAGGCAAGAGGAGAGCAAGCAGAGAACTTGTGTAGAACATCCATGTACAGATTGAATTAATAGAAAGAGTCTTTGATTCAATTCCATGGCTGTGGTTATTCTCTGTGTGTTGTTAATATTATGCTGTTGCATATTTGCTTCTTGTTATGCTTTTGTTCTATATGCTGCGTATGTGATCGCATGGCAGGTTCGAAATCTAAGAGAATGAGAGAATGAGTTTCAATTGTTTCTCGGTTTGAGCCAGGAGATTCCTGCATAGAGTGCAGTCGAATTCCTCCGCATAGAGTGCGTTGAGGAGGCTAGACCGTTAAACTCTCATTCACATCTGCCAGGAGTTGAATTGAGTTGTTCGAGCCATGCAGGACAAGTGCAAGTCGAACCTAAAGTCTTAGAGACGAGGCTGAGGAAAAGAAGGTGTGGTACTTCTGTTGCAAAGAGTGCACAGAGTATGGAAGACTCAACCCTTCGGGAGCTGTCGAAGTCGAGTGCAATCAGTCTCTGAAGGAGTCAGAGGAATTAAGCTCAGGAGGGATAGTTCCTTTTGGTCAACATCATGGGAACAAACCCAGGTGGGTTTCGAATAGCAACGGAGGTTTGGAGCCGAAGGAAACCCCAAGAAGGAGAATCAACGATCGAGGTTCGTGGAGTTGAAATCGCGAGATCCCGAGGATCGTTGGATCGTGGAGAAATCAAGCGGGAGATAACCCGTAGGCATAGTCAAGGTCAAAGCCATCGGGGTTCGGCATTTGGCGAGAGTAGAGTTTCATGCACGTCGAAATCATGAATCGTGATTTCCCAAATTCATCAGGGTCGTTGATCGTGGCAGGGACAGGTGGCACGAATCTGGAGAATCGGGGTTTTGGCATTCGGGATTTCCCAATGCAAGGAATTCGCGACAGTTGAAATCGTGATCCCGTGATTCCCGATCGCACGAGCGGAGGAGTGACGTGGCTGAGTGGGACCTCCAGAGCAGGTGGAGGAGAGGTGTCATAGGAGTTCGGGGTTCAGATATTTGGAGGGTGAGTGGACCATAGTATTTCAACCGTCAATTTCCCGATAGGGAAATCCCCGACACACACAAGAGGTTGACTCTTTGACCATCGGGATTCGGGGAAGTGAAAGACCTGGTGTTGTGAGCGTTGAACTCGCGAACTCGCGAGTGTCGATTTCCCGATTTGGGAAGGGGAGATCACTGATAGGGATATCTATGGGTTAAGGATTCCCGAGGGGAAGTAGAGGAGCATTTCACGCTCTTCGGCCGAGAATAGAGAAGGTCCTGGTGGGAGCGAGTTGTCGCCGAGGGCAGCTTGCGTCATATTGCAGAGGATTGGTTACACAAGTTTTATACTAGATGACTCCATATCCCAATGGATAAGGAAACCGGAACTGCTAGGTTCTTGGATCCTGACAGGGAGGTGTCCATCCCCTATGGATCCATATGTTAGCACATAGGATTGCAGGGGTCAAAAAATCACTATGGTTTTTTTTTTTGAGTCATAGGGTTTCACAAGTCCTAGGTTTTTGGGTATCTTGTTATGGTCAGAGCTTAAAGTTTGATTTGAATAAGATAAAGTTTGGTTCAACCTTGGTTTAAGAGTCTTGAAGTAATGTAATTAGACATCATGACAAGGTAAATAAAGTCCCTATGAGTCACAACTTACATCATTACCTTGACATGTCACACCTCCAGCTTGTAGAAAAGTTTCTCCTTTTCACCATCCATTCATTTGAATGCCAAATCAAAGTTAGTTGTATGTGCTGCCAACTCACTAGGAGAGTTCGCGGTGTACTCTAAGTACCTCATGCATTCATTTATCGTCATTGTAATTAAAGGATAGTGCTAAAGAGGATTTTATTGTTTTCAGAGCCTACATATAACCACTTCTTCAGGGATTATTTCACAAGATCTACTAACAGTTTCCTCGAAGTGTTCAAACTATGTTTGAACTTGGCACTGCAAACTGGCGCTTCCAACTAGCGTTGTGAATTGGCTAAAGAGGAGAGTTGGAGCTTCGTTAACTTGCAAACGTATCGGTTCAAATTCACAGATATCAACATCAATCTAAGGTAGACTAGAAACTCCTTGAGGGTCTACATTTTGTTTAGAGGTTGAGATAAGGTTTTATGTTGGTTTATCTATTGTCATTGTGAACTGCCCTAATCTAGTGCTGCAAATAGGGCATTGTGAACCCTTTGTTCCAGCACTGTTGAAACCTTCATCCTCTACATATTTAAAATTTCAGTTTTAAGAGAGTGGATCTGCACCCCTATCTTATTTGAAATGTATGGTTGGTCATCTGTTGAAGCAAGATTAAGTTGCACACATCATCAATGTTGCTAACTGATATTTATACTAATAAAAAAACCATGTTTTAGCAGAAAATTCACATTTGTCTCCCTTTTATTATAACTCTCAGTTGTTGTTCCTTATTCCTCCCGTTGGAAGAGTGTCTTGTCTCATACCTCAATGTGTATAGAGTGAGGTATATAAAATATTTGGAGAAAGTTAGCCTTTTGAAAACGTTTTAGTCATTAAAACCCAAATTTCTCGTTTCATGCATTTTACAACATTTTTAGTGATGACTATGTTTTGTAAGCCATGATTATCAGTTTGAGTGCTTTCCTTTAATCAATATTATTAATCTTATGAAGTTTAGAGCATTTTTTGACACTTGATACAGTTTTGGGATGTTAAATACTTTGGAAAAAGTGAAAAATCCTGCTAAAGGAAAGTGCATAGCGTCTGGCGTTGCGAACTGGTAATTTATGACAGTTTGTAAGCATTAGCCCATAGTAGAGGATTGTTTTGATCATAACTTTTGAATGCCAATATGGGTTCCTATCAAATTTGGTGTGCAGGAAAAACATGATGTTTTTGACTTGCTAAAAAAAAATGAGCACGACTCAATTCGTATTTTGGGAGAAAATAAAAAATCATCACCTGCAGGAAAGTTCACAACGCATGTTGTCATAGGTGCCGTGAACTCTAACAATTTGACAAATTCAAGCTATGGGAATGTTTTCAGCTATCAAAGAAGGTTAGAATGGTCTCCTAGGAGTTATTTGGACATGAGGGACATGTGTTACATCTCCATATCAAGCAATATGACCTGTTTCAAAAGGCATTTATCTCAATAGACAAGATCCCAAAAAATAGGAATTTGTTAGGTTTTTATTGGAATATTTTGTAACAAGACTCCTAAATGGAGGAGCATCCTATGTAGCTCCTTGATTTCATCCTTCTTATGGTATATAGATATTATTCACTATATATGGAAGTGGATTTTCATAAGGAAAGGGTTGGAGTGATAGGAAAAAGGTTGTTATTATTTTGTAAACTCTCAGAATTTGTATATCTGGATGGAGGATTCTTGTGCAACCAAAGATTATCTTGTGCTCTTTTTTTTGTTCATTTTCTTTGTCTTCTTACTCTAATGGAATACTGATTAATAAAGTATTTATCAACAACTTGTTATCAGAGTAACTATGTAGTGGATTATTTACTGTGTATTTTGTGAAGCATTTCTTCTTGGAGAAGATCTTTATTTCTTCATTAGAAGGATCCTAATTAATGAAATTTCAACCATATGAATGTGTCAATCAATCCTAATGTGAAAATGAATGTTCATCTTGATGTTTTTCTGCATTTTCTTCTATTAATCTTTCAAAATATGTGTTGGCTGGAGATTATGATAGCCCTTCTTGTTGGAATACAGTCTTTGGAATTTTGTGCATTAGATCAAGCTTTGAGCCTTATCAGTTTGATCTATTTTTTAATATAATCACTCATCCAAATATAAAGATTGTGATGGGTACTGGGCTTACACTTACAACAGTATAAGTGTGACTCTCAGTGATAACATAACCTCGGGATCATTCACGTACCTTTGGATCCTTCACGCACTGCTACAACTACCATGTACCTACCCCAATCAATGTTGTACCTTTCTATTATGATTTGCGCCTATACCAAACTCAAAGGTTGTTGTTGGGACCATCGCCCATACCTTTCTTGTTATGTGCAACGTCTTGTTCCTTACCTAAGCATGGTTTCTGTCACCATGTGTTCCATTTTCCATTTTCTTTTATTGCCTTCACCTAAGCTGGTACCTCGTTGACTAGAGCGTTGGATTGAAGAAGACAGTTGTCATGCCCGTGGGATTGAAGATGCAGGTTATCAGGCATGTGATAAAATCTCTCCATGTGAGATTACTGTTGGGAATTGAATTCCTGAAGGAGCCCAAATGCAGTTACAATTCTCTGAGACTTCTTGTCCAGCCTGTTGTTGAAGCCCTGGAAGGGAAGTGGGGCAGTCGAAGGACTCTTGAGAAGATAAGGGGCACACATCCTAGGGTGGGACAAGAATGTGGGGAATGAGAGCCTGTAAGCTGGTAGTTTGAGTTGGCTCCTGGGATGAAATCTTTACCGTTGTCTGTATTGTCTCAGCTTAGCTAGGAATCCCTTTACCCGGGTGGAGTTTAGTCCCAGCTCGGGGGTGACCCACTTCTGAGAGCTTTGAGAAGTGTGTCTAAGTTTGGGAGGTTCATGGAAGGTCTGTACGCAGTTGGTGATCTTCTATGAAAATATAAGTATCAATTGTGTGTCCAATTGCATGTTGTGTATTTGTACATGTCTTTATAATTATGAGTATTGCCTATGTATGTTGTATGTATATGCTTACTGTTATTTTTGCGTGATTATATGCATTAGCAGAATGTATATGTTTGTATTAAATTTGTATAAATATATACAGTAGAAATGAAGAATTTTCACATGGCATAGCCCAGCGGCCTAAAGATGGGTGTTAGAACATGTATAATTTTGAGCTTTTGAGCTTTATATTTTGCCTCTTAGAAATAAAAATTTTACCCAAAAAAGAAAAAAAAATTAGAAAGCAACCTTTTAAAATTAAAATAAATCCATTGGTTGTTATTTATCAATAAGGTTGCTTCTTTCCAAATGTAAAAGAGAAAACCTTTTTTGAATATCAATACAAGTGCAGACAGAGATTCTAAGTTTTGTTCAATTTGAGTTTCCATTTCTCTGAATTTCTTTCTGTAGTTCTTGAAGAGTGAATGATTACAATTTAGTACTACATCTACTATGATCATAATATATCAGCAGTTCATTCAGTAACAACATTTCCTCTGTTGTTACTGTGAGTAAAACAAGACTTTTGATCTATGTGAATTACTTCATTTTTATCTCATGTTCAAGGGTGCATCTTCTACTTTTCTTCTACTGCAAACAAGGTGAGACTTATCTGTAATTGATACCTGAATTTGTTTTAACAATTTTTTAAATCTTTCTACATCATTTGACATTATAATTGTGAATCAGATAACAAGATACAACCTCTATATTGTCTTATCATTAATTTCATTTAAAGATTATTTCTTAGAAAACTAAAGGTAGAAAAAAGCACTCACAAAAACACTTCATTTAAAACCTTTGATGCCTAACATGTTGGAAGTACTAAAACAACTGAGAGGGGGGGGGGTGAATCAGTTGTATGTGAGCTTAAACAATTTTATCAGTTAAAACATTATTAATCTTTCTTCATGTGGTCATCAACAATATACATCATATGGATAGTACAATTAAAGACCATCAGTCACACATAAAATACACACAGAGATAGATTTTCACGAGGAAACCCATAAAGGGAGAAAACCTCTTCTTCTTCGAAATGATAGGTAGTTTTTTTCAGTTCTGTACATCATTTACAATTGAGCACCAACTCAATGTGAGGCTGCTACCTCTGTTTTACAAGCTGTAACTTGTTTGAGAGCTCCAACTCTCTGGTTTCTCTAGCACCCACTAGAAGGAAGCACCAACTCCCTGAATATTTCAGCACCAACTGGATGGAAGCACCAACTTCCTTAATGTTCCAGCACCAACTGGATGGAAGCACCAACTTCCTGAATATTCTAGAACCAACTGGATGGAAGCACCAACTTTCAGTTACACAGGCTCCAACCTGTACAACAGAGAACACTTGTTCTCCCTAGCACCACCCTGCCACCCTTGTTTCTCTGGATGCAACCAGATGGAAGCTACAACTCCCTGGGTTCAAGCACCCACTTGAACCTCTGAGGACAACAGTCCTTTCAAGCACCTCCCAACCTCCCTAAAATATCAAATAATGAATACAAAAACAACTACACAAGTAAATCAATTCTTACCAATCTCTCTTTGTATCTGATCTTCAACAAACTGTTCTGCAATTCTTCTCTTCTTCTGTTTGTTTAGCAGGTCTGCTCTGCATCAATCCTTTTCTATCATTCAGTTCTGCTTTTTCTCTGTCTGTCATTCTGCTCTGCTTCTACTCTGCAGTTCATCTCGCTCTACACATTTGCTCAATTTCGTGCTATGCCTCTACTCTGTTTCTTTTTACTCTGCATTTCATCTCATATTCACTTCAGAACAGCCACCATCACACAATCTCTCTCTTCTTCTTTTATGCATACTTCCCTGACGATTCACCTTCGCCTACCCTCAGCCAAAACAAGAACACCTGTCCTAGCAACTGAAACGCTAACCGATTCGTCATCATCTTAACAGATTCATAACTGAAGCGTTAATGTGTGAGAGAGAACAACAACCCTCCGATCACATTCAAACCTTATCCACACCGTTGGATAGTCTTCATTATTCTTTCCTTTTAAATCGGGTTTCATCACTTTCATACGCTAGCCCTCTTGAGCTTAGCTCCCGGTCAACGTGACCGTCACTCCGTGACCACAACCTTACCCTGTCGGGGCTACAGGGTTTGTGATGCCTCAATGCATACACCCGCGTGATTCCCGATCGTCCAAATCCTGATGCTCCTTTCATACACTAGCCCTCCTGAGCTTAGCTCCCGGTCAACATGACCATCACTCCGTGACCACAACCTTACCTTGTCGGGGCTACGGGGTTTGTGATGCCTCAATGCATACACCTGTGTGATTCCCGATCGTCCAAATCCCGACACTCTTTTCATACGCTAGCCCTGCTGGCTATAGGCCTTGTCCCATATGACCGTCAACACATGACCTCGGTCAAACCTCTCATTGGGGTTTCGGCATTTTCGATGTCATCATGCACATGCCTACAGAATTCCCAATCCCTGATTCTCCGATGAAGGAAATCAATGGTCCAGATCTCATTCTTGCTTTAACGGCTACGATCAAATTGCGAAATCGCATATCGCGATTTTGGGGTTTTCATTGTCGAGTGAATTGGACATTTCAAAGTCCCGATCCCCGATTCTCCGATGAAGAAAATCAACGGTCCATATCTCATGCTTTCTTTAACGGCTGCGATCAAATCGCGAAATCGCATATCGTGATTTTGGGATTTTCGTTGTCGAGTGAGTTGGACACTTCAAAGTCCCGATCCCCGATTCTCCGATGAAGAAAATCAATGGTCCATATCTCATGCTTGCTTTAACGGCTGCGATCAAATCACGAAATCGCATATCGCGATTTTGAGGTTTTCGTTGTCGAGTGAATTGGACATTTCAAAGTCTCGATCCTCGGTTCTCCGATGAAGAAAATCAACGGTTCAGATCAACCTAGATCTCGACGGCTCAGATTAGATCGCGATTTTGCACATCGCAATCACTCCCACTTCTCCTTGTACTTTAAAGAGTGTGTAGGTTATCCTTGATCCGACGATGGTCAGATCTTGCACTTGGATCTAACGACTGAGCTATGTCCTCCTCTTCAATGTCTTCATTCAGATCTGACGGCCCTCGTTCTTTCGAGAAATTTGAATGGGATCCAACGGTCACTAACTCTTCTCCTCCCGATTATTGTTGCATTGCTATTCATTGTTGTTGTCATCACTGCAACCACAATTGTACTCACCATCAATGACAAGTATACGTTATTTCGCTATCTGTTAACTGAATTTGCCAACATAACATTATTCTTTGAGCCTTACAATCGATCTCAGGAACAACATCTTCTTGGCACCATTGTCAGGGATGGAAAAACACAATATTTTTTCCCTAGGAGAACGACAAAGTTAATTTTTGGTCTTTGATGGTGAACAAAGATTGAATACATCGATAAGGCTTACTTTATCTTTCACCTGGTGACTCCATTATAGAGAAAACTGGCATTCGGTTGAAAAAATACTAGAAAAAACCCAGACAAAAAGCATACTACGGCAGTTTTGGACCCCGATAAATTGTTGAAACCAAAGGGATATCTCAGACAAAATTTTGCATCAACAGGTAAGGTCCATCAACCTAGAATTACATAAGTTAATGTTAATATTCTCATTGAAGAACTAAATCTTAAGGAAAATTTTAAGCAAGTTCATTATGTTGAAGCATCAACAAGTAAACCTGAAGTTAAACTTGAAACTCCAGAGGTAATTATTCTTGAAATAAAATTTGAGATTGACCAGACCATCCCTATTTCATTGATAGATACTTTTACCAGTGAAAACAAAGAATCCATTTCAATCCCTACTATCATTAGTACTCAACCGATTCTTTCTCTTCCCAGAGTAAAAGTTTATGTTTCCAAAAATCTTGAAGATTATTTTCTATACTCAGATTTGTCCCCTATTACTTCTCCTATCTATACATCAGTTAAACCTAAGGAACCAAGCTCAAGTTTTCCTTTTCCCCCTCATATAGATCTTCCATCTTCTCACGATCATTTTCATGAACTTCATTCGCAACATCCCAAAGTGGTCAAAAGATCATTAGATCAGTCTTTTGAAGTTTTTGAAAATTTCCTATTTAGTCCTCGAATTCCATCTCCTAGACTTTCAATGGCTAGTGTTGGAAGTGTTGGAGTTGGAGGTGTCGTAGGTGCAGGGGTTGGTGGATAAGCTCAACCCCCTAGGATCTTTTCCAAGGTCACTGCTAGATATGCTCCCTTAGTTGTTCCTGTTGTATTGCACGATTTACCTGAAAATTACATGAAGAGCCTCCCTAAATTCACGGGAGAAGGGGATCTAACAACAACAGAACATATAGCCTTTTCGATCAATTTGTTGATATTCTTGGTATTGATCACGAGGACGTTTACACAAGATTTTTATTACAGTATTTTGAAGGACATGTAAGAACTTGGTTCAGAGGACTTCCAATAGGCTCTATACGATTATATAATGATCCGAAAACTTCCTTCTTAAGGAAGTAGGGTGAGAAAAAATGTCATCTATATTACTTGACCGAATTCAGAGCTTTGAGAAAGAAAACATCTAAATTAGTCCTAGAATTTATCCAAATATTCAATAATCTTTATCACAAAATCCCAGCTGAAGTTAAACCTTCTCAACTAGCTGCAAAAGTAACTTTTGCAGGGGATTTTGATTCTGATTTTGTTCTACTTTTGAGAGAAATAAAATCCACTACTTTAGCGGGGATGCAATATGATGCTATAGATATTGAATAAAATATGATGGCATCTAGGAAGTTTAAAACTAAAGTTGAGATGGGAACAAGAGAACCCAGGTGTTTCAAAGAACATGCAGGGCCCTATGGATCTGGAAAGTCCACAGAGGAAAAAATGGATGAGATGGCCAAAATTATTAAAGATTTATCGAAAAAAAATTCCATGATGGAAATAGAAAACGCCAAACCTAACCCATATTTCAAAAATCAATTCAGGAGAAATCCCAACCCTTGGATACAACAAAGACAAATTAAAAATGAAGAACAAAAGATTCAAGCTCCTTTTAAAACTGAGAATTTCATACAGAGAGATGAGGAGAAATATTATGATGAATTAGGTTAAGAGCTAAACAACCTCAGCGATGATGATCTTGAGCCTCACCTAACCAAACAGGATTATGAGAGATCCTTGGATCTAGAATCTATGTTTAATAATGATGAAAATATCAACAATTTGGGAGAATCTACATACAGAGGTCTAGTTGATTCAATAATGGCCAAGATTCAACATAAATATGATTTGAGGCCAAGAGAAAGGAATTCAATAAATTCTCCACCAAAAAAGATTTTACCACGAAATAAAGAAAATGAAGCAACGCAAAACCATCACATGAAACGCAAGTTTCTCAAGAAAATCAAGTTGAAACGAAAGCAGTACAGACTAAGAAGCTGGAAAACAAAGAAGTTGAAGTTCAGACCAGGGAAATTGAAAAACCAATTGGGACTTTCAATTTAGAGAATGAACTTAACAAAATTAAAATTTCAATGCCTCTATTTGAACTTGCTAGAAACTCGATCTATAAAAAACAAATTGCTAAATCAATAAACTTTTCTGACGCTGAATGTCAAGATGATGTTATCAATTTGCAAGATGAAAAACCTACAATCATGTTTGGACCACACATTGAAAATAGTAGGGATTATGTTGCTCCTTTCTATATTACACTAACTATGCATGATCATTTTCTTCACAATTGCGTGTTAGACTTAGGAGCTTTGCATAATTTAATGCCTAAGATTATCATGGAAAAATTGGGCCTTGAAATCCCCATACCTTATCAAGATTTATATTCATTTGATTCTAGAAAGGTTAAGTGTCTGGGTATGATTAAATATAGTTGTAAATCTTGCTCAGGTTCATGTGAAAAGTATCCTTATGGATGTGGTTGTTGTTGATGTTCCTGCCAAGTATGTCATGCTTCTATCCAGATCTTGGGGTGCCAAGCTAGAAGGATCGATTCATCTAGACATGACTTACGCTACAATTCCATTTTTTGGTGGACAATATACTCAACTGTACAGGGAAACTGGACTGGTGTATACTATAAGTGACCCTCAAAACCCCAATAAATACCAAGTCTATGTTTCTAATCAATATTTGGGAAATTGCATATTATCTATAGATGATGATTTTGAAGAATGTGTGGAAGGAGAAAATGAAAAAATAGAATTTTCAAAGAAAAATATAAATGTTAGAGAAGGGATATGGAAAATGTTCTTTGATGGTGCTTCATCCTGTGAAGGAGCAAGAGTTGGAGTTTTATTTGTGGCACCGGATGATGAGTATGTCATTCCTTTCTCTTATAGATTACAATGGGAGGTCGATTATACCAATAATGTCTGTGAATATGAAGCTTTAGTTTTAGTATTAGAAGCCACAAGAAAATTAAAAATCGAACATTTGATAGTTTATGGTGATGCGGAGCTCATTGTAAAACAAATAAAACAACAATATCAAGCTAAGCATTTGAGATTGAGATCATATAAAAATTGTGGTTAGGATCTAATAGATAATTTATTCTTGTCTTTTAATATTCACTATATTCTCAGAATGCAAAATGAGCAACCTGATTCTTTAGACAAAGTTGTTGAGACTTTCATACCACCTAGTGTTTTGAAGCTTAAATATCATATTGAGATGAGACATAGACCTTCGATTCCAAACAATGTTCAACACTAGCAAGTGTTTAAAGATGATGAACAAATCAAACAGTTCTTGGAAATGGTTGATGAGTTTTCTGAGACCCACATAGATCAAGAAAATCAAAATGATTCTGCTTGGATTATGCATGAAGGAGAGAACCCAGAGAAGTTACAAGATAAAATTGCAAATCACCGCATGATCTTACTTAAAAAGAATTAAATTTCCAGAGGTATGGTCCCTTTAGAAAGGTTGTTTGACCAGGATGATATACCTTTAAAGTCTACTTTGCGTCCTCAATCTGAAGAGGTTGAATATTGTAATGTAAGAACTAATGAAAATCCCAAAATGGTCAAAATATCAAAATATCTCCCGGCACAAACAAAGAGTAAATACGTTGAGTTACTTAAACAATATAGAGATGTTTTTCCATGGTCTTATGATAATTTAAAAACTTATGATACTTCCTTTATTGAACACAAGATTCCCTTAAAACATGGTATTAAGCCTTTCAGGCAAAAGCTTAGACAGATAAACCCAATTCTTCTACCAGTAATAGAAAAGGAGGTTAAAAAACTCCTTAATGCAAAAATAATTGTTCCCCTCAGATACTATGAATGGGTGTCCAATTTGGGCCCTATTAGAAAGAAGAACGACGAAATAAAACTATGCGTTGATTTTAGGAACTTAAATTGGTCTTCTCTTAAAGATAACTACCCACTCCCAAAAATGGACCATGTTTTAGAGAAGGTAGTAGGGGCTAGCAAAATTTCTATGATTGATGGTTTCTCAGGATATAATCAGATTTTTGTTCATGAAGATGATAGAGAAAAGACTACATTTACTACTCCATGGGGAACCTTTATGTATGATAAAAAAATTTTTGGTTTAATGAACGTAGGGGAAACTTTCCAGAGAGAAATGGATATCGCCTTCGTCAGTGAGAGAGACAAGTTTGTTGTTATTTATCTAGATGATCTGACAATTTTTTCCAATTTTGATGTAGAACATTTGGTCCACCTCAAACAAACTTTTGAAAAATGCAGAAAATTTGGTTTGTCTCTTAATCCCAAGTAATCACACTTTTCCATGCAAGAAGGAAAACTTTTAGGTCATATAGTTTCAAAATATGGAATTAAGATTGATCCTAAATGAGTTGAGGCTATTGACCTGATTAATATTCCTAGAAATAGAAAAGAGATTCAATCTTTTTTGGGAAAGATCAATTTTTTGAGGAGCTTTATTCCTAACTTTTCTGAAATAATCAAATTGATTACGGATATGCTCAAAAAGGACAACAAAGTAAAATGGGTTGCAGAAGCCAAAGTATCTTTCAAGCGTGTTAAGAAAGCTATAGGAGAAACACCATTATTGGTAAGTCCATACTATACAAAAGAATTATTAATCTTCTATTTTTCTTCTAAACATACCGTGGCAGCAGTGCTCCTTCAAAAGAACGAAGAAGGATTCAAACAACCAATATCCTTTTTCAGAAAAATCCTTAGGGATGCAGAGCTAAGACATGGCATTCTCGAAAAACAAGCTTATGCCATGGTGAAGGCTCTCAAGGCTTTAAGAACATATGTCTTGCACTCCAAAATAATTGCTTATGTACCAACAAATGAAATTAAAGATATCTTGGTTCAGCCAGACAATGATGGAATAAGAGGTAGATGGTTGGATAAAATTCAAGAGTTTTATTTAGAAGTGAAGCCAACCAAACTATTGAAAGGTCAAGGTCTAGCAAGGTTGTTATCCGAATCAAATTTCAGAGCGCTTGGAATAAATAACTTCGAATCACATGATCCTCTTCTAGATATAGAGGAAATTGACGGTCAAGCACCTAAAATTCAGATTGAGGATAAGTTTTCCTCCTCTGCTTGGTACAGTTATATTGTTACATACCTCCTTACTCTTCAATGCCCAAATGACATGACTCCTTCTAGAGAAAGAACGTTAAATATACATGCAATTAAGTATTGCATTGTTGATGGCAAGCTATACTGGAAAGACCCTATGGGTTTCCTATTATGTTTCCTGATAGAATCTGAGACAGAAGGTGTCATTGGCGAATTTCATGAAGGAGTATGTGGAGGACATCATGCCTGGAGAGCAATAGCTTACAAAATTTTAAGGGCAGGATATTATTGGCCAAAATTATTTACTAATGTAAATGCAAGGGTCAGAGCGTGCAATTCATGTTAATTGTTCGCTAGTAAGAAAAAAAATTCTGCCTTACCTTTAATTCCAGTGAAAGATGAAGATCCTGTCCAAAAATGGGGCATAGACTTCATTGGAGAAATTCATCTGGAATCAAGTGCTCAACATAGATGGATTCTAACCGCTACCGTTATTTTACGAAATCGGTTGAAGCCATTCCAACTCAGAATGCTACATATTTGGTAGTAATAAACATTTTGGAAGAAAACATCCTAGCAAGATTTGGTTGTCTTAGAAAAATAGTTACTGATAATGATCAGGATTTTAAATCTATGGCAATGATCAATTTATGTCAGCAATACAATATTAACTTAGGGCATTCTACAGCTTATTATCCTCAGGGAAATGGGTTGGTTGAATCATCTAACAAGAGTTTGATGACTATAATCAAGAAAGTTTTGACAGAAAAAAATAAAATCTTCACATATTCACTTAAAGTACGCCTTATGGGCAAACTAAATTGGCACCAAGAAATCTATAGGTATGTCTCCTTTCCAAATAGTTTATGGTACTAATGTTATCCTTCCTATTAATCTTTCTCTTCCTATGATGAAACTCTGGCAGGATGCGAATGAATACCCAAATGATGTTACAAGAAGGATAAATCAAATCATCGAAGTTCAACAAAACAGAGTAGAGGTGGATGATAAGATTCAAAAATACTAGGATAATATGAAATCCCTTTTTGATAAAAAAGCTAAATATAGGCAGTTTCTTCCTGGAGATTTAGTTTTAAGATGGGAAGCTAGAAAGGAAGATGTAGGGAAACATGGAAAAATCGATCATCTCTAGTTCGTACCTTTTAAAATTGCAGCTGCTAAGGGAAAAAACTCATTCTCACTGGAAACTATCAATGGAGAGATTCTCGAGACACCTATCAACGTGCGTTTTTCAAAACATTTCATGCAGTAGTTACATTTTATATTTCCATTGTATATATCGGATTGGATTGACATTGGCAATTTTTCTTTTCTTTTGATCTGAGTCATTTGATCATTTGTTGTAAATATTTTTAATAAATTTATGATTGCTTGACGTCATTAAAACGAAAAATAAAAACATCTTTATCACATATCATCTCTATTTTACAGGATTATCTGATATTTTATATTTCATTCCTTTTGCAGAATAGATCTTGTTGAACAAGAGATGAGGCTTAATAAAAAATTGACACTCGTATTTCAAGCATTTGATTTCTCTAAAAACAGGTGATAAATAAATAATTTGCCTTGTTGAAATGCCTTGGTATTAGTCCCTACTCTTATTATAGTTCAAATAAAATTTAAAAATCCTTTTCGAAATGAATGTGAAGGAAGTTTTTCTCAAGATAATACTATCACCTGACCTAAAAAACAAAAATGTATAAAATTATAACTTGAAGTGTCCTGCTGATAAATTCTAAAGCCATCTCTGAAATCGAAATAAAAATAATAATAAATGAACTTGAAAGAAATCTGAATTTAAGACACAGACTCTTGTAGGATTGGGATATTTTGTTTCAAACCCTATGAATCCTTGATTTGGTTATTTTTACCTATCCCCAAGTTCTTATCCACTTCAGATTTTATTTCTCCTTTCTTATTTTCTTTTAGTCTTGATAGAAAGAAAGAAACTTACCTTGAATCTGAAAACTTAAAAAACATATTTTCAAAACAAGATTAGGCGAAAATCTTTATGTTTCTTTGATTTTAATTGAAAAAGTATGTCTAGGCTAATCCTGATAATTTTAGCTATGCTATCGAACTTTAAACTGACTAATTCGCTCAAGGTTGATCCCTAAAAGATTAAGATTCCCATAAAAAAAATTCCTATAGGAAGTGTATTGAAAATTGGAAGAAAGTTAGTTTCAGAGTATTCTTAAAATTGTTGATAGACTTTCTTTTCAAGAAATTTAAACAAATATCATCCCTTGTATGTTACATACTGATTGATTGCCCCCACTTCAAAATATTAAAATATAAGACAGATGGTGAAAGGAAATTCATAATTTGATTGCCCCCATCTTGTACAAAAGAGATTATGAAAGGAAATTCATATATTGATTGCCCTCATCTCAGCGAAATGCAAAAGTGTTAATTGAAGTGGTGAAGGGAAATTCAATGGGAGAAGTAGATAATTTCACCGGGGTACTGAACATGTTCGCTAGAAATGAAGCAATATCTATGATATATGTAAGGCTGCCATACTTATCTATATATAATACTCTATTATCTAGTTCTCTTTTTGGTGATATTTACATCAGAACCAACTAGGGATTCCCTAAAGAAATTGTTACATCTACTTAACCTTGAAGCGAACAAAGTCAGTCGAAGACTGATATTTTAGTTAAAGTTATTTTGATTGTCTTAAACAATTCTGAAATCAGTTTTAGGAAAAGGAATTTTTAAATAGTCTAACTTGAGATCAATCATTAAGTATGTTTCGGAGGTTTCTTGAGATTTGGTTAAGTTCGTTTTTCTATGTATGATTGATTCTTAAATAAAACTGGAAGATGTTTTTCAAAAAGTAATAATGACTCCATTTACCAAATAAAGGCACTTGGTCTACTTTTCTTTCACGCCTCACAGGGAGCCACAATCCCCAGATGGAGCCTATGTTAGAACACGTATAATTTTAAGCTTTTGAGCTTTATATTTTGCTTCTTAGAAATAAACATTTTACCCAAAAAAACAAAAAACTTAGAAAGCGACCTTTTAAAATTAAAATAAATCCATTGGTTGTTATTTATCAATAAGGTTGATTCTTGTTGAATATAAAAGAGAAAACCGTTTTTGAATATTAATACAAGTGCAGACACAGATTCTAAGTTTTGTTCAATTTGAGTTACGTGTTTCCTCTATGTTTCCATTTCTCTGGATTTCTTTATGTAGTTCTTGAAGAGTGATTGATTACAATTTAGTACTACATCTATTGTGATCATAATATATCAGCGGTTCATTCAGTAACAACATTTCCTTTGTTATTACTATGAGTAAAACAAGACCTTTGATCTGTGTGAATTACTGCATTTTTATCTCCTGTTCAAGGGTGCTTCTTCTACTTTTCTTCTACTGTAAACAAGGTGAGACTTATCTATAATTGATACCTGACTTTGTTTTAACATTTTTGTAAATATTTCTACATCATTTGACATTATAATTGCGACTCAGATAACGAGATACAGCCTTTGTACTATCTTATCATTAATTTCATTTAAAGATTATTTATCATAAAATTGAAGGTAGAAAAAAGAACTCACAAAAACACTTCATTTAAAACCTTTGATGCCTGACATTATTCTTTGAGCCTTAGAATTGATCTCAGGAACAACACTGGGGATGCTACAATTTGGTTTCAGAGCTTAGTAAGAGTGTGTTATGGAGAAGCATGGCCTAGCCTGGAAGGCTGGGGATATTACAAATTGGTATCAAAGCCCCAATTTCCAACACTGAGCTTAGATGGGCCAAGAAAATTGAGGTGATTCACTTGCGTAGAATTGGGCAAAAGCCCCAAAATTGTATGTTGTTAAATTCATGGAAAATTGGAGGAAACTGACCAAAGTGGAGAATTGTTCATAATTTAATACATGTTCAGGCCAATTCATACCTGGAATGGGTTGAATTTGAAGTGCAAGGAGTGAGAAGGAGACTTCTTTAAGTTTCAAACTCATATAAGAGAAACATCTCTTTGTGAGAAGAAGAACGGACGAGATCTTTTCGGGAGGGGAATGAATCTGTCATAGTCATCGGATCTAGAAAAGGAGCGCGACAGTTAACCCCTCAAGTCATTCGGACTTCACTGCTTCGACAGTTTTTAAGTCTTGGACGAAAAGGAGGTAAAAGTCTCGAAGCTCTGAAGTCCCGGAGTGAATCTACAATGTAGATCATGGGGGAATAATGCCTGACCACTAGATTTGGCGAGGGATAGATATGGTTCATCGGATCTACGTGAAGGCGAGTTTGAGCCGCAGATCTCATGACAGTTAAGAGGTTGGGAACTTCGAGAGGAACAATCTCTTAAGTTGCTTGGAAGAATATCTCCTGAAGTCTCAAACTCGGGAGTAAATCAGGACCATCTGTTGTCTGGGACGAGTGGCTACAGACTATCAAATATTTGCCATTCAGGAGATTTTTGGTGTAGTGTGGAAAAATCTCTCGAAGCCCCGAAGTTCCCAAGCTCCAGAGAACATTGTTCGGGAGTTCGTAATTTCGGTGTTCGGGTGTTTTGATGTGTTCTGGTGTGAGATCCTCCGAATTCCTGAAGTCCCGGAGCGTTGGAGTGACACGGGGTAATGACGTCACCTAGAGTGACATGGACCTATTCAAAAATTCAAAATTTGAGAGAGTTGTTTTGTTATGCTGAGAAGGTTTTTGAAGCTTGAAGCTCTGGAGCGTCAAAGTAGTAAAGATCCGGAGAGTGAGGGTTCACGAGTTCACGAGTTCGGTGTTCAGAGAAAATGATGTATGGTGTAGGAAGAACCTCCAAATCCTGAAGTCTCAGAGCCCTGGAGTTCCAAAGCTCTGGATAAGTGCCTTTCAATTAAGTGCTTGATCACAACCCATGGTCACATGAGATTGGGGGATGAAGGAAAAGGGTTAGTGCCTAAAATATTTTTTATAGATAGAAAAGGGCTTAGAGAAGGAGCTTGTCGGGTTTTTGGTTTGTATGGAACTACGTTGGAGGAAAACTACAGGAGCCTGTAAAATTAAAGAGAGGATTTAGCATGAGTCCAAGATCTAACTCGGCTCTGAAGAAGAAGAACAATTGTACAAGGATTGGCCTCACAGAAAAGACAACTTGTTTTTTAAATATCCATAACTATCTGCTCAAGACTCATAATTGAGCAAGGGAGGAGTCATTGGAAAGATCTTGAACACTAGAATATAACTATTCACCCAGAAAATTGATCGGAACAATAATTGTTTTCGAAAATTAGAAGAAAGTAGTAAGATGTACTATTGAACCAGAATGGTTCATAATTTCATGAAATTGTTGAATCAATTAGCCTAACAGAGTGTGTTGGCTGCACAATTTTGGAGAGATATGGAAGATACACAAGGGGATTATAGCTAGGAAAGTGAAATCAGAGGGATGGATTTCCATATGGGTATTGAAGGTGAAAACTCAATTGGACATGGAGAAGGAATTGAAGAAAGCTTGAACTTGGCAGAGACAATTAAAATTTTTAAAAAGGATGTCCAAAGCCATAAAGATGATAATGAAAGGCTTATGAAAGCCAAGGAGCAACAAGAGGAATTCAACATGAATTTAATGCAAATCTTGAACATAATAGAAAATAAATTGGATAAGGAGAGTGGCTCAAGCAAATCAGGAAGTCACAGGTCTCCTGATGAGAAAAGAAGAACAAGGAGTGTTAGCAGACATCACCATCATTCCCCAAGACATTCCAATAGGAGAACACCCAGTAGCTCAACTTCATCCCCTGTCAGGAATCTTAAGAAGAGGACTGGGGTGGATGAGCTACGGGGAGAAATGAACAAAATCAAACCTCCTACATTTGATGGTGAATAGAAGAAGGATGAAGATGCAGAGACATGGTTGTTGAGCATGAGAAAGTATTTTCAATTACATAATTATTCTTCATATGCAGAAGGAATAATTTCTATCTACCAACTCAAAGGAAAAGCATCCATGTGGTGGGATCAACTTTTGCAGGTGCAACACATTAAGGAGAAAAATGTTGGTTGGAAGGAATTCAATAAGTATTTTGAAAAGAAATACTTGACTAAGAGGTACTATGACAAGAAAATGAAAGAGTTCTTTGAACTCAAGCTTGGGAGTATGACCATTGATGAATATGAAAGAAGTTTTTTGGAGTTGTTAAAGTATGTTTCGTTCATCAAGGATGAGATTGTTAAGATTCATAGGTATTTGAGTGTGCTTCCACCATTCATCAGTGAAAATATACAATATGATGATCCCAAAACATTGGAGGAGACCATAAGGCAAGATGAATGCATATATGATCAACATAAATCAAGGCCAAATTTCCAAAAAGCTTGGGAAGAAAAGAAGAAATATAAGATGGAATAGAGGAAGAAGGAGAATAAGCCAACATTCTTCAGAAACAATCCTCAAGGATAACCAGAATTTAGAGAACCCGGGAAAATTGAGAAAGGGGAGCAAAGGCCAAGGTAGCCACCTATTCAATGTCCAGGTTGTAAAGGAGATCATATGTATAGGGATTTTCCCTACGGAGGAGAAATTGTGAGGATTGTTCACAATGTACAACAAGATGAAACAATGGAGGACATGGGAAGAAGCGTACCAAGGATCTATGCAACCATGGACAACAAGCAAGTCAAGTTTTAGTCACATATGATTGAAGTAGAAGGTATGATCAACAACCAAACCATTGCTATTTTAATTGATTCAGGAGATAGTCATAGTTATATAGATCCTATAATGGTGGAAATATTGCATTTGCAAGAAGCAAGCATGGAAAATATTGGTTAGTGCAGCTGGCTACCGGAGCCAAAAGAAAGGTTAATGATTTGGTAAAGTCATGTCCAATGGACATGAATGGGATGAACACCAAGGAAGATATGAACATCTTTCCTTTAGGTTCCTATGACTGTCTAATTAGGATGGATTGGTTGGACCAATACCATGAAATACTATACTATCATAACAAGGAATTTACTTTCTTGGATGGGGAAAGGAACCTAAGGACAATATGGGGAATTCCCAGGGCAATAACTGTCAGAGAAATCTCAACAATGCAGTTGAAGAAAAGTTACAGGAAAGGAAGTCAATTATTTGCAGCTCATATGGAAGAGACATCTAGAGATAAGGTGTCAAATATCGAATATTATGTAGTCCTAAAAAAATTTGAGGATGTATTTAAAGGAATACCAGGATTACCCCCTAACATATATATTGATTTCTCCATAAATCTGATGCTTGCAGTAGCTTTCATATCCAAGACTCCCTTCAGGATGAGTACACAAGAACTGAAGGAGTTTAAAATGCAACTGGAAGAGCTTCCGAAGAAGGGTACATATGCCCAAGTGTGTCACCTTGGGGTGCCCCCATTTTATTTGTAAAGAAGAAGGATGGAACCTTGATATTGTGCATGGACTTTAGACAGTTGAACAAGGTAACTGTGAAGAATAAGTACCCTTTTCCAAGAATAGATGATATCTTTGATCAGTTGAAGAATGAAAAAATACTTTCCAAGGTTGACCTCAGGTCAGGTTATCATCAAGTAAGAATTAAAGAAGAATACATCAGCAATATTGCCTTCTGGAAAAATTATGGCCATTATGAATTCACAGTGGTGTCATTTGGGTTATCAAATGCACCAGTTGTTTTTATGTGTTTAATGAATGGCATTTTCAGAGAATGCCTTGATACGTTTGTCATCATATTCTTGGATGACATTCTTATATATTCCAAGTTGGAGGAAGAGGATGAACAACACTTGAGGTTGGTACTACAAGTATTAAGGGAGCATCAGTTATATGCCAAATTGAGCAAATGATCATTTTACCAGAACCAAATCCATTATTTGGGACATATCATCTCAGAAGAAGGGATAGCAATGGATCCAGAAAAGATTGAAGCCATTAGAGGATGGTAAACACCTAAGAATATGACAGAGGTCATATCATTCATGGGCCTTGCAGGATACTACCGAAGATTTATTGAAGGATTCTCAAGGATGTCACACCCGATCAGTTCCTTGCAAAAGAAGGGAGTGAAGTTTTAGTGGACAACATAATGTAAAAAGATCTTCCAGCACTTGAAGCAATTATTAACTAGTGTGCCAATACTGAGGATCGCATATCCAAATGAAGACTACATTCTATGCCCTAATGCACATAAAGAAGGACTCGGTGGAGTCCTCAGTCACAATGGATATGTTGTGTGTTATAAATCAAGGAAGTTGAAAGAGCATGAAAGACACTATGCTACTCATGATTTGGAGTTGGCAGCCATAGTGCATGCCTTGAATATGTGGAGGCACTACCTCATGGGAAAAAGGTTTGAGTTGAGGAAAAACCATAATGGTTTGAATTGTTTATTTGGACAACCAACCTTAGATTCCAGACAAAGCATATGGATAGAATTTCTCAGTGAATATGACTTTGATATAAAGCATATCAAACAGAAACAGAACAAGGTAGTTGATGCACTTAGCAAGAAAGTGCATGAGTTGCATGCTACAAACATTTTCATGTACCAAATAGATTTGAAGGACAAGATCTTGGAGGCCACAAAGTCATATTTGCAGTACATGGAAATAATAAAAAAATTACAACAAGGAAATTTGCAGCAGAAAATCAATGATTACAAGCTGGGAGATGATGAAGTTCTCAGGTACAGAGGCAGAAGTTATGTGCCAAATTCCCAGGAATTGAAAATTCTGATATTGAAATAAATGCATAATGTACCTTATGTTGGACACCTAAGGTATCATAAAACTATTGCAGTTGTCAAGAGCCAATATTATTGGCCAGGAATGAAGAAGGAAGTTGTTGAGATTATTGCCAAATGTTTGGACTGTCAAAAGGTCAAGGTTGAGCATAGACACCCAGTTGGGTTGCTACAGCCACTACCCATTCCTGAGTGGAACTGGGAAGTTGTAACAATGGATTTCTTCACCAATTTTCCCAAAACAAACAAGCAGCATGATTCTATCATGGTAGTGGTGGACAAGCTTACCAAAGCTACCCATTTCATTCCAATGAATCTCACTCACAAGGAAACTAATGTTTTTTATATTTATATGAAGTAAATTTCTCGGTTGCATGGTATTCCCAAGACAATTGTGTCTGATAGAGATCCAAAATTTACCTCAAAATTATGGAAAGGATTATTTAAAGGTTTTGGAACAAATTTGAATTTCAACACAACTTATCATCCAAAATCTTATGGGTAAACAAAGAGGGTGAATCAAGTGATCGAGGATATGTTGAGGATGTATGTGATGGATAAACCAACAAAATTAGAGTACTACCTACACCTGCTAGAGTTGGCTTACAACAATGGGTACCAAGCATCTCTAAAGATGATCCCATTTGATGCACTTTATGGAAGAAAGTGCAACACACCAGTAAGTTGGGACAACCCAACAAACAATACAGTGGTTGGGCCAGAATTGCTCAGGGAAATGGAAGAGCAAATGTTGAAAATTAAACAGAATTTGAAGGCTTCTTAAGACATGAAGAAAATCTATGCTAACAAGGGAAGAACTCATAGGGAGTTTAAAGTGGGTGATCATGTATTCTTGAAAGTGAAATCCAACAAAAGTTCCCTGAAGTTGGGAAATTGTTCAAAGTTGGCAGCTCATTTTTGTGGGTCGTTTGAAATCCTAGAGAGGATTGGGCCTATGGAATATATGCTTTCATTGCCTGCATCCATGTTTATTCATAATGTATTCGATGTATCATTGCTCAAAAAGTATATACCTGATGGTAATCATGTTATTGATTGGAATGTGATTTAGGTGGAGCAAGAAGGCGCTTTTTAGGTGCATCTGGTGTGCATTTTGGACCAAAAGATCAAACAACTCTGGAATTGATCCATAAATCTAGTAAAGGTCCAATGGACCTGGTACGGTCCTGATGATGCAACTTGGGAGTATGAGGATGTTATGCGAGAAGAATACCCACAACTTTTTTGGGTTTTTGAAATTTTGGTTGTATGTGTGTGTGTGTGTGTGTGTGTGTGTGTGTGTGTGTGTGTGTGTGTGTGTGTATAATGTACTGAGGACAATGCATAAAATAAGGAGAGGGGGATATACCACCCCAATACCGATCCCCAGCTGTAAATGTGAATATGTTTTATAGGCTAGTGAGACAGGTTATTATAAGTTAGGAGGCTTATGTGATGATTAGGTCGGAGAGCCTAGATGCTAAAAGGCCAGTGAGCCTATTTTTGTATATGTAGACACTCATATCATTAATATAATACATCACTGCATGTAGACCAACCACAATAAAAGAGTATGGGGGACTAAACTGCACTAGGAAGAGAAGGGGAGAGCTATGAGACTAGGAAAAAGGGCTAAGCTTGAGGGATTAACTCCAAGAGAATATTATCTTATTATTTCCTAAATATTATGTTGATGATAATTATTTTATCCTAAGTCTCGTGGAAAAGAGAATGAATTACAAATGGGGAGAAACGAGCTTCTTGAGAGCCATGTGTCATCAAGGGTGCATGCAGATTTATGTGGATGATTTTCCCATTCACGGGGGCATTATTCCCACTCACAAAGTGATTCACGCACTTATCCATTCTCTCCATCGTTGAACCTCGACATCATTCATGTACCTCTGGAGCCTACACACATTGCTACAACTACCATGTACTTCTTGTTATCAGTAGTAAACTGTATCCTTCCTGGGAGGCACAATGCACCCGTACCTACCTGAGTCAGTGTTGTGCCTTTTTGTTATGAGTTGTGCCTATACCAAACTCGAAAGTTGTTGTTGTTGACCATCACTTGTACATTTCTTGTTATGTGCAGCTCCATGTTCCTTACCTAAGCACAGTTGCTTCCACCACCTATTTCATATTCTTTTTTCTATTGTTTCCTTCATCTGAGTCGGTACCTGGTTGACTAGAGCGATGTATTGAAGAAGTGGGTTGTCATGCCCGTGGGATTGAAGAGGTAGGTTGGTAGGCCTGTGAGTAACTCTCTCTAGGTGAGAGAACTATTGGGAATTGAATTCGTGAAGGAGGCCAACTGCAGTTACAATTCTTTGAGACTTCTTGTCCGACCTGTTGTTGAAGCCCTGGAAGGGAAGTGGGGAAACCAAAGGAATATTGAGCAGAGAAGGGGCACACTTCCTAGGGTGGGACAGGCATGTGGGGAATGAGAGATTATAGGCTGGTAGTTTGATTTGGCTCCTGGGATGAAATCCTTCATGTTGTCTGTATTGTCTCAGCCTAGCTAGGAATCCCTTTACCCGGGTGGAGTTTAGTCGTGGCTCGGGGGTGACCCACTGTTGCGAGCTTTGAGCAGCGTGGTCTAAGGCTGGGAGGTTCGTGGAAGGTATGCATGCAGTTGGTGGTCTTCTATAAAAATATAAGTATCAATTATGTGTCCAATTGCATGTTGTGTATTTGTACATGTCTTTATAATTATGAGTATTGTTTGTGTATGTTGTATGTATAGGCTTACTGTTATTTCCACATGATTCTATGTATTAGAAGAATGTATTTGTCTGTATTAAATTTGTATAAATATATACAGTAGAAATGAAGAATTTTTATGTGGCATAGCCCAATGGCCTAAAGTTGGGGATACTACAATTTGATTATAGAGCTTAGTAAGAGTGTGTTATGGACTAGCATGGTCCAGCCTGGAAGGCTGGGGATGTTACAACAACTCCCCAAATTCTCCATCTCCAATTGGAAGGAGGCTCCAACCCCCTATTTTATAGGATCCAACCTGAAGGAAGCAACGACTCCTTATATTCTCCATCTCCAACCCCCTAGTTTTATGAGCACCAACTTAAAGGAAGTTGCAACTCCCTGCAAGCACCAACCTGTTATCTTAAGACACCAATATTTTCGTGCACCACCCAAACTCCTAAAAATATAAATAAGAGACTTAACATATCACTGTTATTATCACTGATATTGATACATCATCATCATCAAACCAGACTCAACTTGTCATTTCTACTGTCATTGATATTGATACATCGTCATCATCAAACCAGACTCAACATGTCATTGTTACTGTCACTGATACCTATACATCATCATCACCAAAACCAGATCCACCCAAAATCAGACATCAACATCATCAAAATGGGTCCACATGGGTCCACATATAAACCCCAACATCACTTCTTAAATCTACATACAAAGTTGCTCAGAACTGTACCTCAAATCTACAAACTTGTAAGATTCACTACAAGCTCAATTTTCCATTTCTGATTTTGAAACTTGAACCGCAGATATTAGGATTTTTTCTCCTTATGATGCAACAATTGTAATTCAATTTGGACCTACCAAGCTTCATATATAATTGTTTTATCTCTAACATGTGTTTGGGACTAGTTTTTGGATTAGTCACAAACCCTAACTTTCAACAAGTATAACTCCATACTTGTAATGAATCAAGGTATGAAACTTGTACCCAATCTTCTTTGATATCTTATCTAAAATTACTCCAAGTTTTTCTCTGTGAATCGTCCCTGAAAAATATTTATAGGAAAGTGGCAGACCTTCCTGAATTCTAGCCTATTATGGAGAGAAAACGTGCCACACCCTAAATATTTTATATCTAATTCTAAAACTCACACAAAAAGTACTACGGACTATACTCTTTCTAATGCAATTGTTCTCATAGAATTTGGATCGTCTATGAAGAAGCTATGATTGTTTTACCCAGAACACATGTTTGAGACTAGTTGCAGGACTAGTAAAGAACCTTGTCTTCCACAGAGTGTATCTCCAAAATTAAAATGACCCAGAAGTTGATATTTGTACCACAGGTACCTTGATATGTATTCTCAACAAAATCCATTTTTTTTTCTATTTGAATCATTCTAGAAAAAAAATTATAGTGAAAATAGTAAGATGACCTTTAAAAAACATACCTTAGAACACCTCATCACAAGACTTCATCCTCCCTTGGAATTTCTCCCTTCTTCACTTCATCTTCCCTATTAAACTCACTGCTAATATTGTGCTAAGATATCACAATATTGAATGATGAAAGTGAGAGGTTCTTAATGTGTATTTATACCCTTTCAAGCACCTTTTTTACTTAACCTTGAGCCAAGTTGTAACTTCTTGTTTGCAACAATTTTTAATCCTTAACTTGACTTTAGGGACAAATTATAACTTATTGACCTTAGATCCGGGGCTTCTTGAACATACTTCAGGGCTTCATATTTAAGAGGGAATAACTCCTCAACTGTGAGGAACCATGTGGTGTGTTACCTATTTTTGGAGACAACTTGACGAGGACTATCAATCAATGGATGTTTTGCATACATTTGCAATGTACTTCATACTCTTTTTCTTCAATCAACTTCGGGCTTCATGACCACACCTATGGGGATTCTTAACCACTTAACCATATTTCTAGGGATTCTTGTAGACTTCTTCAAAGTGTCTTCATGTGAGAAACATGCTTAAAGATACACCATAAGGGGACCACTTTGGATATTTCTTCAAATACACCCATCACTTCTAGAAGCTTCCAAACTTACTTTAGGGCTTCTTCTAGGGTTGAAATCAATGACAACCAATTTTCCAACAAACTCCCCCTTTGGCATTGATGGAAACACTCATGCTCCCCCTCTGACCATTTCTCCCCTTGTCTTCATGCTTCTGAGTTTTGTCTCCCCCTTTGAGATCAATGACAAAGGGTAACTTCCCCTAATAGTATACTTGATTTTGACAATCTCGTTCCCCCTTTATTCTTTGCAAGATGTCATGTAGATCAATGTGGGGTTTCATGTATATGCTTCCTTTCCTATCTTCCGAGGATTATTTCCCATTGGTACTTTTTTTTACTATAATCCACTGAATTATATTAAAATCATTCATGTCAAGGTTCCTTCATCACTTGACTTCAATTCTTCATGGCGTGTCATGTCTTTACTGAGCTGACATCAATGGCATAATCATTCAACAATCTCTGCTTGATAGTATAACTCCTCCTAATAGTTTATCTCCCTCTATCTTGTTGTTCCTCTCACAACTTGTCTTTCTATGACTAGCGGGTTCCACCTGTCAATATGATTCTTTTCTTAGTCCTATGCTTTACTGAACATTCCTCTTGATGACAATGTCAATGATTATTTATGTAATTCCTCTTGAGCTCATGCTTTCATCCACTATCATGTATCTTCTCTAGTTCATGTCAAGTATTGTCTTCTAGACCTACCAAATATCTCATGAATTCATCTCTATACATATGTCACAAAACTATCCATGACTCTGCTACTCAACTGCACATAATCCTGACCCATCTGTCACTTTACTATTCTGAAGACTTCTCCAAATCTACTACAACTGGTATGTTTCTCAAGTTGAATCAAATATGTCCACTACTGTGCTATATCTTCAAATCAAACTCTATATGTTTGCAACAAGTACACATTCTCAAATATGTAATGAATATATCCCTTCTTGAATACATGCTTGAAATCCTCATACTTGCATGTGGATGTGTTCTAAAAATTGTTCCTTAATCAACGAATATGTCATGATACATTCTTCATTTTTGTCATCAAACCATTATGAATCTTCCTTCCCAAAATCTACAACACTTCAAACTATATGAAAGATAGTTCTCTAATATATAATAGTTGTTGCTTAGAATTTTCCATGTCAAGTGTTGTCTTCTCGACCTATCCAATATCTCACAAATTCATCTATGTTCATATGTCACAAAATTTTCCATGACTTTTCTCCTCAACTACACACAATGTTGACCCATCTGTCACTTTACTATTTTGAATATTTCCTCAAATCTGTTGCAACTGATCTACTTCTCAAGTTGAATCAAATATGTCCACTAGTCTTCTCTATCTTCAAATCAAATTCTACATGTCTACAACAAGTACACATTCTCGAATCTGTAATGAATATATCCCTTCTTGAATACATGCTTGAAATCCTCTATACGATCAGTAATCCCTTACTCAAAAGTGTGCCAATGATATTCCTCGTAACTGTCAGCTGACCTCTTCATACCTGCATGGGGATGTGTTCTAAAAATTTCTCCTTAATCAACCAATCTGGCATGATACATTATGCATTTCTACCATCAAACCATTCTAAATATGCCTTTCCAAAATCTGCAACACTTCAAAATTTTTGAAAGATAGATCTCTAATCTATAATAGTTGTTGCTCAGATTCCCCCTTTTCAAAATTCAAATTACTGGGAGTCTCCAAGACATATTACTTAGAACAATGCATAGGTCTTCTATGCTACAGGATCATTATTCTAAATTTTGACATCTTCCTCGCTGCCTATAGATTTTCCATGTAACTATGTAATTCCTGTGAGTATGATCTCTGAGAGTTCTTCATTCACTAGTTCTTCTTATTTTTTCTTTCTTCTCCAAACCTTCATGTATCTGATATCGATATTTTCCTTCATGGAAGACATTATCATTCTTCTACAATTATGAGCTATGTGTCCATAGTTGTGGCATTTGTAACATTCAATATTTTAGGGAGCCAAATAAACATCTCTTGCTTGAACATTTCTTCCATACACTTTGCAATCTACAGCTTTATGTCCAAAGTTATTACAAATAAAACAATAACTAGGAAATAAAGTTTGATACCTTGGAGTGAGTGATCTTCTTTGTAATGTAGTCCTTTTGAATTCATGCCTTTATTGATCACGGTATTCTCTTATGTTGTTTCCTTCAAAATGATTGAAGCTTCTTTGATTCCTAGAGCTAGAAGGTCTTCTTGGAGATACACCTCTTCTACATTCATTCCTCTTTGACTCTTGTTGATCACGATCCCTTCTTTTGAGAATATCTACATAATTCTTAGTATTTTCTTCATTATTCTTTTCTGGCAACCTGAAACACTTCTCTTCAACTTTCTTCTTCAATTATTCTTTCTTGTTGACTAATTTTTTCTTCAAGATTATTTAAGTCCTCAAATCTTTCATTAATATGACTTCTCAAAATTTCTTCTCTCTTCTCTATTTCCTTTCTTAGTGATACTATTTCGGCTTCCAAACATGCATTTTCTTCCAACTGATTTCTTAATATTTCTTCAATCACTTTGGCTTCTTCCAATTGAACCTTTAGCTTGATCAATTATTCATGGAGGGACTTGTTTTTCTTCATTTCCCCTTTTACTCACTTAAGGCATTGATTAGCTCTTCTTCAAGATCTACTTCTCCTTCTTCATAATCTTATTTGTCATTTTCAATTTATCTTCTTTGTCTCTCTAGAGCACACAAGTATTCACCTTCATGATCCTCCATACCATTTTCAATTTCTTCGTTTGGATATGTCTGACATGATGAGTTTCTTTCTTCTCTTTCTATCTCAACATCTTCTTTATCTCTATCATCATGCATTGGTTCTCTGATAAGAGGATATTCCTTAGAGTAGATATTATGTAACTTATCCCAAGTTTCTTTGGTTGATGAACATTCTCCTACTTTGAATTTTACTAAATCACGTAATCCATCCAGGATGGCATCCTTTTCTATTTTTTTGTTCCTTTTTAATTCCTTCTTGATTGCAATCTTCAAAGGTTTCTTTGAAGCAGTGTATCCTGTAATAATTGATTACCAAACATCATACCCCCGTGCCTCTAAAAATAGTTTCATTCTTGGACTCCATATCTCATAATTATGACCATCAAACATTGGCATTCCATTATCTTTGTAATCCATGATCTAACTTCTAGTGTTGAGACTGATTCTGAAGGAACTTCTCTGATTCCAATTGTTGGAATATTCACTAATACTGAGAGGCGGGGTGAATCACTATTGAACACTTTTTACCATATTTAATCACAACATGTAAACATTAACTTATCAACAATGTATAATTTATGATTACATTCAAGATATCATAAACATATAACCAAAGATACACAGTACACAAATTTTACGTGGAAACCCAAACGGGAGAAAACCATAGAACGTTTTTCAATATATATCTTGAAGATTACATTCACTAGAAGCACCAACTTCCAAAAAATTTCAGCACCAAATGGAAGGAGGCACCAACCCCCTGTGTATAGGCTCCAACCTGAAGCAAGAAAAGAATCCCTAGATTCTCCAACTCCAACTGGAAGGAGGCTCCAACCCCCTAGTTTTATGAGCACCAACTCAAAGGAAGTTGCAACTCCCTGCAAGCACCAACCTGCTGTTAGGACCACATATTGTACCCTTTTTGCCCATACTTTTTGCTATTATTTTACCCTTCATCACCTACATTTTGACTTATACCATCATTTCATCTAATCATTCCAAGGTAT
>JZKD02S1599303.1:23335-34761 GCA_000966675.3 Picea glauca | reverse complement strand
AGCATATATAGTGCGCAGCTATCTTTGAAACAAAAGACTTCCCTGGGTTGATAATTTATGTTTCACTTGGTTGTTTGAAATTAATTAAGCAATTATAGTGACCAACACCTGCTATTTAAAGACACCAATCTTCTCGTGCACCACCCAATGTCCTAGAAATATAAATAAGAGACTTAACATGTCATTGTTACTATCACTGATACAAATACATCATCATCATCAAACCAAACTCAACCTGTCACTATTACTGTCACTAATATTGATACATCATCATCATCATCATCAAACCATATTCAACATGTCATTGTTATTGTCATTGATATTGATACATCATCATCATCAAAACCAGATCCACCACAACTTATACATCAACATCATCAAATTGGGTCCACATGGGTCTACATATAAAACACAAGATCACTTCTTAAATATGCATACAAAGATGCTCAGAACTATACCTCAATATGAAAACTTGGAAGATTCACTACAAGCTCAATTTTTCATTTTTTATTCTGAAACTTGGAACTAGGATATTAGGATATGTTCTCCTTTTGATGCAACAAGTGGAATTCAATTTGCACATACCAAGCTTTAGATATAACTATTTTATCTCAAACACATGTTTGGGACTAGTTTTTGGATTAGTCACAAACCCTAACTTTCAACAAGTATAAATTTGTACCTGTAATGCATCAAGGTCTAAAACTTGTACCCAATATGCTTTGATATCTTTGTTGAAATTACTTTAATTTTTCTCCTTGAATCATCCTTGAAAAAGAGTTATAGGAAAATGGAATACCTTTCTAAATTGTAGCATATTTTGGAGAGCAAACTTGTACAACATTCCACATGCTTAATATTTGATATTTGATTCTAAAACTCACATGAAAAATACTATGGACTGTACTCTTTCCAATGAAATTGGTCTCGCGGAATTTGTATCCTCTATGAAATAGTTATGATTATTTTACCCATAATAGTTGTTTGAGACTAATTATAGGACTAGTCAAAAACCCTATCTTCCACAGAGTGTATCTCCAAAATTACAATGAAACAAAAGATGAAATTCGTGCCAAAGGTACCTTGATATGTCTTCTCAATAGCCTCCAAGTTTCTCTATCTGAATCATTTTAGAAAAACATTTATAGTGAAAATGGTAAGATGACCTTTAAAAAACATACCTTAGAACACCTCATCACAAGACTTCATCTTCCCTTGTAATTTATCCCTTCTTCACTTCATCCTCCCTCTGAAATTTGTTGTCAAGATTGTGCTAAGAGATCACAAGATTGAATGATGAAAATGAGAGGTTCTTAATGTGTATTTATACCCTTCCAAACACCTTATTTATTGGACCTTGCGTTGACTTGTAACTTCTTGTTTGCAACAACTTTTACTCCTTTACTTGACTTTAGGGCCAACTTATAACTTCTTGACCTTAGATTCGAGGATTCTTGACCATACTCCAGGGTTTCATATTTAAGAGGGATTAACTCCTCAACCGTGAGGAACCACATGGTGTGTCACCTACCATTGGAGACAATTTGATGAGGACTATCAATCAATGGATGTTTTGCATGCATTTGCAATGTTATTGATACTCTTTTTCCTCAATCAACTTTGGGCTTCATGACCATCCCTCTAGGGAATCTTAACCACTTAACCATATTTCTAGGGCTTCTTGTAGACTTCATAAAAGCTTCTTCCCATGAGGGCCATGCTTAAAGCTACGCCATAAGGGGACCACTTTGGAGATTTCTTCAAACACACCCATCACTTCTAGAAGCTTCCAAACTTACTTCCAGGCTTCTTCTAGTGTTGACATCAATGACAACCAATTTGCCAACATAGTTTACATGCATGTTTTTATCTCTAACAAAAGCTAGCCCTAAGGGATTGTCATTGTTAATAGTTTCAATGATAGTACATCAAAGATCCAAGGAATGACTTCTCAATTTTAGTTGACATTGTCTTCCAAAAATAGTTCATAAATGTACAATGTTTGAAGAGCAGAAAATCCCTTTCTTTAGATATAATTCTATTATTCATTGAAGTCCAATGTGACTCTTCTCCTTCCACCTCCTCTCGTGACCTTTCATTTACCAATGTTTTCCCTTATCCTCTTTGTGGAAATGAGAGGACAAGATGGCAGTTACATTTCAAATTTGTCTCCTAGTGTTGGTGGCCCGTCATAGATTTCGGGCATAGAATACCCCACACACCACGAAGACCAGTCTGTACATGGGACCATCTTCGTTATCCAAGTTGGACAGTTGATCATCATGGGGTTCAGATATTTTCTTCATCCATTTGCATTATATTTTCTTTGTTGTTCCTCTATCACTATGGTGGTTTTTTTTACCGATGTTTTGTCGTCCTTCGCTATAAATCACATCGCAGGGATGTTGAGTATGACTTCCTCTCGACATTGGTACCTAGCACCATATAAACATGCTACGAATAGGTGACCTTAGATTAACCTCGAAATAAAATATTAGACATAAGCATTTGAAACCATAGAACTAAAACATTAACTAAATGAGAGTTCGTATAAACTTCCCTGAACTCGATCGATGGTTCCTCTGCTCATGATTGAGGTGTTGTGTTGTTCAGAGTTCTTGGAGAGATGCTAAATATGACTCTTGAAAAATGTAGAAGTACAGTGAGGAATTTCTTAGATCACATAATTGTGAAGTTATATATCTCGAAAAGATCTTTCTAATGATATAAAGAACACGATCTTTCCAATAATATAAAGAACCCGTGAAACATACGTTCAAGTCAAAATTTATAGCCAAAATACGAATGCCACTTTGGTAGGGTTTTATACTTGTTTTAGATGACATTTCTTCTTCAGTTTTCCAAATTGCCAAAAACTAGTATCTTTCCTGTGTTTTCCCTTGCTATATGCCTATATCCTTTGAGGGAACAATGACAAGCCTAGATGCCCGACCTCTCGTTTTGCTAGAAAATGTATTTTCATTCAAACTTGGGCCAAAAATAGGGTTGCTCCTAAGTCCATTTCTGTGAAATACTCACATCACCAAACCCAATATCAAATCTGGTTGACCCTATTGATGATAATCAAGCCTCTCCTTTCAGATTCATTTTCTTCAATTTTGATATTATCAACTTTACTTGCTTTTTGCTTCATAACATCTTCTGTCTCACCTATCTTGCTTTTCATTATTGGTTTGTGAAATCTTCCTTGGCGACTCTTCATCTTACAATAGCGTTTAATTTCATAATAGTCACATTCTCATTATGCTCAAGTGTGACATTGAGTGCAAAGATTATCTCAAATTCCATTCTAGAGGTTCTTTCTTCACCATATTTGTGGAAATATTCAATTACTGGTTTGGAGAGTGGTCTTAGAGGGTCAAGATCCTGGAGGATATTGCTTTGTTGATTGGTGATAGGCAGCAGATATAAGGATTCCATGGGCTAGTATTTATCGCGAACATTCTTTGCCTTAGTATAAGTATATTTCTTCTCATTTCCAACCATCTTAGGAGGAGAAATTAGTAGTCCAACAATCCTGACCCTAGTCATATCCACAAACAACATGGAAACAAAGACTTCACTTGACTTAGTGGTAATGGAGGATGAATTACCGAAATGTAGTTGGAAAACCAAGCTTGAGGGAGATGGAGGTGTCGACACTAATATCATGAATACCAAGTTGTGAATGTCGTCGGGCACACTGATAATGTTCATCTTGCATAACGATAATAATCCATCAATATTTACAACGCCATCAAGTTTTTTCCGCTCTTCATCCACGAAAACAAAACCTTGAAATGATAGTAGTAACTCTTTTCATAAACCCTAAACCAGAGGCTCTTTCACTAACTCAAAAGCATTCTCTGTCAAGCTCAGTTCTACACTAGAATCTACATAACTTTTATGTCCATCTTGGTATTCCAAAATGAAAGGTAAGAGTTTGTTCCACAGAGATCGGACTTAACTTTGTTTCTCACACAAACATGGACATGTCATCTTTTTGCACAGGTGTACCAGAGTGTTATTAACCTTGGTTGCAACAGTTAATGTTCTCTGATCATTCAGATGGATTTCTTGGGACTCCTTTCATTGAAGCATAGGCAAATGATTTAAGATGGAAACCATAAAACTACATCTTTAATGTAATAATTAGTTGGCCGCGTTGATTTATAGAGAGACTGAGTTCATTGTTTTTTTATTTTTGTTGGTAAATGGAACAACGTCTAAGTGTGCCGCCCAATAGCTTTCCCATCGAATTCTCTGCATCTTTTTTGCAAGATGTCGATAGCTTTCCCAACGTCTGATTTGCAAGATGATAATCCCCTGGAAACCGACTAAGAGTGAAAACAACAATAGTATGACTAACAACAACCATTTCATCAACATGTTGCAGTGCAAGACAAAGTGGGTATTTAATCTATTTAGATAAGAAAAATCAATTTACCATCGATTCCACCGAATTACAATTCAATAGTTGTGAATGATGTTGATGGCTATCATCGACCATCCAGATAGGTTACATAAACTACTATCATTGGCCACCTTGGTGACATGGGCGATTTCTAAAGGAGTCTCGAGGAGGGTGACCGAAGCTCTTCATGTTAACTATTCCGATTTGATTTAGAGATATTCTTCTTAAGTGTTCCAGTCTCATCAGAGCACTTTCCATTAACTTTACCCATGACTTCGGAGCAGTTCAAATTAACTTTGTCGATAACTTCAGAGAAGTTCACACTAACTTTATCAATCGGAGCTGTTTCTTTCATGTGATCTGATCTCATTGGAGATGTTTGCATTAACTTCGTCGATGATATCGATGAAATTGCTTGTAAGTTCTATGATTGGGAACTTTGTGCATTTTGGTACCTTGGCACTATTAAAAAAGTTCTCATTTTCATGGCATGCAATTTCAAAATGATTTAAATTTAAATTTAAATTTAAATCCCTTTGTTAAAATTAACTTATTTAAATTTAATTTAAATTAAGTTCTTTAAATCTAAATGAATGATTCCACAGCCCAAGTATTATTTCAGATGATATTGTTATCTTCTTTAATGATCATGACAACCATTTAAAAATATTAAACTTCAAAAACCCTTTTTGAAGGAGGAGGAACAACTCACTTAAGCAATTTTGTGTGGCAACTTGGAAGCAGAGCAAGGACACTTGACCGATCACCTTAGACCTTATGCAAATGCCAATGGAGGGAAGTTTAAAATTCTTGTAATTTTCTTGTACGACTTCCGATTGGAGTGTCACTTTTTGCATCGCGGAGAACATGGGGAGGCACTTATGGAAAACCAATTGACCATACCATTCAAGCATTTCTTTTGTATAACATATCATTCAAGCATTTCTTCTGTATAAAAATTGATGAGGCTGGTTCCACGAGAAATCTTAGGCAATTTGTTTTGGTACTTTCGGGCATCGGATTTAGATTTCGTGAGTTGTGTTGGAATTGTAATAGCGGAAATCATACGATTTCCTTGTTCTTGGAATAAACATTCACTTTGAAGAACGCCAAAAGATTGTGTTCAAAGACATTTTTTAATGAAATTTTGGGTCCCATTTTGGCCGTTGCGTCACCTAAATAAAGTTTCATCTGATCCTGCATCATCTGTGATGTATAGGTTTTTTGTTCGTCCATTGAAGTTGAGGTGATGCATAATTAACACGAAATTATAAATCCGCCAAAAAAACAAACTAACGTTCATAGTAGTGTAGGATTTGGGAGGATTGAATTTCTTCCGAAGTGTGTTTAAGAGCCAATGTAGGACCAACAGGTGTTGTGGTTAACCTATCTAATGCTAGATAGTACTTTCACAATCATGGTTTAGTCATAGAACTAAGAAACACAAAGTAAACAAGCTGGTATAGTATGTGTGATAAAAGTTGTTGGCAACATAAACAAATTTCACTATGGCTGCGACATGAAGTAGGTTAGGCGTGGTAGGTATCAATGATAAAATATACATTTAGGCGTAGAAAGATTAGTGATCATAAATGATAGGAGATCGACTGACAACATGAAAAAGAAAGAGCCGAGTTGGAGGAGGATAGGATAGTTCTCTAAACGAAGACATGTTTTGATGACTGGATCGGTGTCAGTGAGGGAATGAAGATCATCGTCGACGCGCTCAACGACGACGAGGGGTCGACATCCTTTTGTTGGTGCATTAGCGACATGATAGGGAAACTTGTCAATAGGAAACACATTGGTGAAGGAGAGATGAAACTCACCGATGTGCAATGTATCGGGGAAAAAGGAAGGAGCGTTGTCGATATGTGAAGCATCGACGAAGATGAGTGGGATTTAGTTGGTGAAAGACATGCACGTGGTGAAGATAATCGCGTGAACATTACCGATGTGTCGTCATTGATTATGTGAACTTCGTTGGTGATAAAGACATGTGTCGGTGAGGTTTAGCGAAAGCGCATTGATGTATCATCCAAGTTCGAACGAAGGTGGGCTATGTATCGATGAAGAAATCACTAGCGCACCAGTGTGTAAGTGGAAGAAAGGATGTGTTCGCCAGTGCACTATGTATCAATGAAGGAAGAGGGAACTCATTGAAGTGTGTATCGATGGTCGAAGTGATCTAAAGAGAAAATAGAAATGGTAAAGCGGGAAGAGTGGAAAAAAACTTAGGCTTAGCCATTCGCACGAGAGAGACAGAGAGAGGATTCTGGTAGGAAAATTTGAAGGGGGGGCCAATTTCTTGTCTTAAAGAGATGATAAGAGAAAAAAGTTGGGAGGTTGTTGTGCTTGTGCAACAAAACATCTCTTCAACTTGTGTGAGCATTGTAAGGACTTGAGGTTGTGATCTTGAATCCATATGGTTTTGAGTTGAAAATCTGTGACGAGTTCTCTCTTTTTTACATCTCATGGACATTGGACTTGTATTTGTATTCACTACCTAAATTCTGGCATAAGATTCTTCACACACATTACAGGTTTGAACGTTATCCAATTGATCAATCCTATAATGAAATTTTCGATGTGCAATATCCATATCTTTAAGTACCATTGGTATATTTTCCTCAATTTGAATTTATTTAATTGGGACTATCTTAGCAGTTTGAATTTCTTCATTTGGGACTATCTCAATATTTCCTGCATCAATTTTTCAATGAGAGTTAGACATTGAGCTCGGACATAGATATCATGTAAAGTTATTTTTTTCATGGGATTATCTTTTTCTTCAAGTTTTGCATCTAGTTCTATGATTATATTGGATCAATTTTGTTTTATTTATTGACATGCTCTTTGTTGTCTAGAATTTTTTTTTCTCCATTCTTTTTGTTGATTAATTGTCATTTGTTGTGCCTAAATTTGTCGATATGCTCTTTGTATTTTTATATTCCATTTTCTCTATTATTGTTGTTGGTTAGTCATCATTTCTTGTGACTTTCTTTCTTGATATGCTCTTTGTCATTCATAATTTTTTTTTGGCTATTCTTGTTGTTGGTCACTTGTCATTTGTTGAGACTTTCTTTGTTGATATGCTCTTTGTTGTTCACTTTTATTTTTTCTTTGTTCTTCCTTTTGTTCATCAATGATTTTCTCTAATTTCTCTCTTTGTTACCTAGCACATTCTCTTGTTTGTCTTCTTAAATCCTCAACATGTACATCATTTTTTTTCTCATCATGAAGATATGATAGTAATTGAAACCATGTATCAAAGAGAGGAAACATTTAAATCAATGCAAAAGACACTAAAACCATTCACGAACAATAAGATAGATTTATTTCTTTTTGCATCATCATTTATAATCATGAGATGACATCCTAATTTGAATTACTATATATAGTTGAAACCCTATATCAAAGAAATGACACCATGCACAAAACATTGAAATATAAGCAATGTATTGAAATAAGTTCAAGAAACATTGAAACCGTATTGAAATAAATTCAAGAAACATTGAAAATGTATTAAAATAAGTTCAAGAAACAATTAAACCAATCATAAACACTAAAATATATTTATTTCTTTCTACATCATCTTCTATAATCATGAGATGAAATTTTAATATGAATTACTTTATATAATTTAAAAACCCTATATCAAAGAAATGACATCGTGCACAAAACATTGAAATGTAAACAATGTATTGAAATAAATTGAATAAACCAATGAACTTACAATGATTTCAATCAATGCAACAGACACTCAAATCAATGCATAAATATATGGAAATCTTGCTAATTTAAACATAAATAAACAAGGCCGCACATCTGACAATACCTGTTGTTATTATAGTTAAGAATAAAAATTAAATAAAACACATACACTATCACAAGCATTGTAGAGATTTGAAAAACGAATTTGGCCAGGAGGCATATACAAAGCTTTTTTAGATAGGGTGTCCGCCTGCTGTTTTCCTCTCTGTAGATGTGAGAGAGAGAGAGAGCTTCCTTATTGAGAAAGTGGCTTCTTGAGTTCTTTCTTTCCAGCACTCTAGGGATGCCACATGGAAATCAGTGTAACCATTAAGCCAATTAATAATCATTTTGGAGTCTCCAAGAAGTAAAAGCTCATCAATGTGCAGGCGACATGCCAGAATGAGAGATGCCCACACTCTCAAAAGTTTTGCCTTCATATTAGTTCCTTGTCCGCAATTTAGAGTCCAGCGGATGCATGTGTGAGAGTTTAAAACGATTTTTCCTCCCGCCCCACAAAGAGAGCCACCTTGTTGTGCCGCGCCATCGAACCAGGCAATTGCTCTGTCAAGTGGAATTGCTAGTTTGTGTCTGAGGGGTGGCGGGTCCTTGGTTTTGTTTCCTGAAATGGCCGCCTCAGCAAGAGTGATATTTACCACTCTTTGAATTGATGGAAGTCTCTCTTCAAAAAGCGTTGTGTTTCTGGCCTTCCAGACATGCTAGCAGAGATAGACTGGAAGCAAAGAGTGGTTCTTGTTGTCACCAATCCAATTGCGAAAACATAGGGGCACACTGGAACCTGTCCAGAGCGTTTGTGTATTTCCAAGCCCAATATTTGTTTCGCTGCTCCTAGATCCTTCATATAAAAGGTCCTAACCAACTGAGCCAACCTATTGATCTCAAACATGCTTGTGCTTGCAACAAGCATAACATTTAACAACAAGATAATAAATATACCATAAACACAATGGTTATAATAAGTTCTTGTAAACTTTGGCTCACCATGAAGGAATCAAACATCTTGTACCATTGTCTGGTTACCTTAGTCCATACAATGATTCCTACATTTGCAAACAAATCTTTTGTTGCGATTCTGAAATAATCTTTATGGTTGTTCCATATACATCTCCTTATCCAAAAACTCCATGTAAAATAGTTTCAACATCTAGTTGTACTAACTCAAGATCAAGTAACACAACTAGTGTTAACACAACATGAATAGAAACAATCCTTTAACAACTGGTGAGAAACTTTAATTGAAATCAATACCGTCTAAATACCCTTATGCTACCACTCATGCTTTGAACCTTTCATCTTTTACTATGTTTGATTTTATAAAAGGAGATTCATCAAACACTGTATCTTTGTCTATGATGATTCTGTTGGTAATATGATCCCACAATATGTATCCCTTAACATGATCACCATATTAAAGATCTACCTGTTTGATCTGGGTCCTACTTAGTGTTGTCGCAAGAGTTGACTCTAGGCTGTAATAGAGCCAAGCCTTAGCACATTTTTAAAAAAGAAAAAATTATTTATTGTTCAGAACTTAACTTGGGTTGCAGCAAGCCAAACCCTAAAAATTGATTTTGAGTATACTTCTGACCTAATACACTCAGAGATAGTTATCTCAATAGCCAAGGGCTCTTTACTTAGGAATATTCAATAATTACAGTAAGAAGGCCATATTTCTTATTAGAAATTTTTTTTAATCAGGTTGGGGGTTGATCCAAGAAAACAGTCCACTGGGCATGGAGTCAAGTGAAAACCACAGAAAGGACATCATAGCGGTGATCACATTACTTGCAGAAAATGAGGCAAAGTAAGTCTATCTTTCAACTATAAATAATCATGACATAATAGCAGAAAAAGGAAAAGAAAAGGTCATCACAGTGAAAGAATCTATCAAGGATGAATTTCCACTACGACTTTGGAAGAAAAAATTGAAGGCTAATGGCTAAATGCAGAGCACTTATCTGGAGTGAATTCTGACCATTCATCATTGAAAATAGAACTTTTATCAACTGCGTGTAAGAAGCATGTAAAATGAATTCCAAACATATTTTAACTCAACCGATAAAAGAACAGATAGATAATATGACAAAAAGAGGACATACTGAAATAAATGACCGTAATGAATCTCATAATATCAAGAAAACGTGTCACTCTATATAATTCCATTTTGGGCTCTCAAAATAACTCTGCGTTCCAAAAGGAGCTCTCTGCCCTAGAGCTTTCTCCCCGACTTCCCTGCCCCCCTTTTTTACAACGAATGCATCTCTATATAAATTCCCTCTCTCAAGGAGGTTGAATCCACATCATATCATAACTGACAATTAACTAACTTCAACTGTCTTTAACTAACAGTAATCTGAACTAATTTAAAAGAACAAATAAATCCTAATTTCTAGCGAACTATCTATAGCAGTTTATACAATTTAATTTGCATTCATGCGCAAAAATCTCTGTAGTTGTGGGTAGTTCGTAATGAATAACCAGATCAACATTAGGAATATCTAGACCACGAGCAGCTGTTCATATCAGATGATTGATTTGAAGAAGCAAGTTTAACTGCATCATCCTTAAATAGCTCTCTATCTGAAGTATCTGTCGTAACAGTTTTCCCATCACAAACATTTTTGTCGGAGGATATGTCAATATACTTGGTCTATTTGTATGCTCCACTGTGAGAACTTCCATATACTTGCACAGTCAGTTTTCTTTTTTCGGGACAGCCATGTTTTATGTAATTATAAAAAAAGTAAATCAAGTCTTGCTTAGTCAATTTCCTTAATTCAGCAACCTTAATTTCTTTCCTGTCAAACTTAAGAGTTCCAAGCTCAATTTCACTCTAATAAAAGCTTGATTGTTCTTGCAAGTTTTTGTGTTTCTCAAGCT
This sequence comes from Picea glauca, assembly GCA_000966675.3. Lineage (NCBI taxonomy): Eukaryota > Viridiplantae > Streptophyta > Pinopsida > Pinales > Pinaceae > Picea > Picea glauca. The sequence goes on along the minus strand of JZKD02S1599303.1, from coordinate 23,693 downwards.
TATTATCAATCAAAGCATCCACGTTTGTCTTAAACTCATCATCTGACATAGCATGTAGTTTACTCTCAAACATTTTAAGAAATGTCTCCACTCTCAGATCAAGCTGAGTAGGGTCCTTGACAGTGGATTCCGTGCAGCCATTCCCGTAACTTCCCGTCCCACTCAAGCTGAGTAGGGTTCTGGCACACGATGTCTTCTCAAATCTTCTGTGCTTGTAGTTGCGACTCTCGACGAAACATGATAATATAACTTTCGAATTCCCAAACTAATGTGTTGCATCTTTTGGGGAGTGATCCATCCGAAATCTACTTTCATTGGAATTGTTTGATGATTCATTGTTCCAAGTTGTTGATTTTGA
>JZKD02S1599303.1:0-20637 GCA_000966675.3 Picea glauca | reverse complement strand
TTACCAATAGTCATGTCCTTTGAGACATGACCTTTCATTATTAATAATTATTATTTATTAACTATTATTATGTTATGAATATCTATTTATGTATATTTTATGTTCATAACATTACAGTAAGAAGGCCAGATTTCTTATTAGAATTTTTTTTCAATCAGGTTGGGGGTTGATCCAGGAAAACAGTCCATTGGGCATGGAGTCAAGTGAAAACCACAGAAAGGACATCATAGCGGTGATCGCATTACTTGCAGAAAATGAGGCAAAGTAAGTCTATCTTTCAACTATAAATAATCATGACATAATAGTAGAAAAAGGAAAAGAAAAGGTCATCACAGCGAAAGCATCTATCAAGGATGAATTTCCACTACGAATTTGGAAGAAAAAACTAAAGGCTGATGGCTAAATACAGAGCACTTATCTGGAGTGAATTCTGACCAGTCATCATTGAAAACAAAACTTTTATCAACTGCGTGTAAGGAGCATGTAAAATGAATTCCAAACATATTTTAACTCAACCGATAAAAGAACAGATAGATAATATGACAAAAAGAGGACATAGTGAAAGAAATGACCGTAATGAATCTCATAATATCAAGAAAACATATCACTCTATATAATTCCATTTCGAGCTCTCAAAATAACTCTGCGTTCCAAAAGGAGCTCTCTGTGCTAGAGCTTTCTCCCCGGCTTCCCTGCCCCCCTTTTTTACAATGAATGCATCTCTATATAAATTCCCTCTCTCAAGGAGGTTGAATCCGCATCATATCATAACTGACAATTAACTAACTTCAACTGTCTTTAACTAACAATAATCTGAAGTAATTTAAAAGCACAAATAAATCCTAATTTCTAGCGAACTATCTATAGCAGTGTATACAGTTTAATTTGCATTCATGCACAAAAATCTCTGTAGTTGTGGGTAGTTCGTAATGAATAACCAGATCAACATTAGGAATATCCAGACCACAAGCAACTGTTCATATTAGATGATTGATCTGAAGAAGCAAGTTTAACTGCATCATCCTTAAATAACTCTCTATCTAAAGTATCTTCCGTAAAAGTTTTCCCATTACAAACGTTTTTGTCGGAGGATATGTCAATATACTTGGTCTGTTTGTATGCTCCATTGTGAGAACTTCCATATACTTGCACAGTCAGTTTTCTTTTTCTGGGACAGCCATGTTTTATGTAATTATCAAAAAAGTAAATTAAGTCTTGCTTAGTCAATTTCCTTAATTCAACAACCTTAATTTCTTTCCTGTCAAACTTAAGAGTTCCAAGCTCAATTTCACTCTAATAAAAGCTTGATTGTTCTTGCAAGTTTTTGTGTTTCTCAAGCTTATTATCAATCAAAGCATCCACGTTTGTCTTAAAATCATCATCTGACATAGCATGTAGTTTACTCTCAAACATTTTAAGAAATGTCTCCACTCTCAGATCAAGCTGAGTAGGGTCCTTGATAGTGGATTGAATAATGAATTCTGCTCCTCGAATCCCACAATCATTTCGTGTCCTCAGTTGAACAATATAACCAAGTTGCTCGATAGATCTAAGCTGATTAAAGAATACTTGCTTGGCACTGAGAACAAAAAGTTCTAGTTGAACATTTATATTGGAGTCATTTGCTATTAATTTTTCCCAACTATATGGAGATAAAACAGAGGCAACTTGGCAGTGGAATAATTTCCTGCAGCGTGCAGCAATGGCCATTTATCTATCGGGCCAAAATAAAACCCTACGAATCGGAAAATCTTCAATAAACACACTCTGGATGGTGGGGTTCCTTTTCCCATCGGCGAAATGATGGAACCGTGAATCGGCTTTCAGATTTTCGGAGAAAAAGGTGTAGTATGAAAAGCGATAATCAAAATTCTGAAATCACGTGATTGGTGGTTTTTCGTGGTGTTTTGTGCATGTGGCACGCATTGGTGTTCGGTCCATGTTCATTGTCTATGGCAGCTTTATCGTGTTGAATATTGTGATGGCTATCTCGCTCAACAAGAAATAAGCGACCATAATCTATGCATGCTACAAAAGTCGTGGTAACAGTGGTGAATTCTTTGTACAGATTACGCGAGATGGTGCCTATGGATCCTTTTATCCCTCTGCTGTGATATTTTCAAAAAGATCTCTCTTTCTTTTCTGGCTCAGTTTATGCAGCTACCATCCGACTCTTTTCCACACATCATATTTGACAGTGTTGTCATGCTCGTTGCAATTGTCCAAACCGATTTCTGTTCTGGCAGATCATCCTCTACTCATTCATCTTCGAGTACTCACCTATCTCTTCCATGTTTGTAGCTACAATTATTTACTTACCGGGATTATCATGCCATTTTTATCTCAGGGCCTTGGCAAACTCCCGATTTACTAAAATCTTGGAATTTATTCGCTAGATTTTATTTGCACATTCTACTCTTACATGAAATGAGTCCTTACATGCGAGAGATGCAAGTCCAATTCTGTCCGACGAGAACTGCATTGTTAAAAGCTACGAGACATTTCTAGGAAATGCTCACTATTTTAATTTAAGGAACTATAATAAATTTGCAGCTTCGGAACACCAACAACAAGAATATGTCCACCACTTTTTTGGAAACACTTGCTAATTTAAGAGCACCTCCTCTAAGAACAGCAAGGGATGTAAGTTTACGTGGATATCCTGAAAATCTCCACTAACACTCACAAGTTTAAACACATGCATAGATGTCGTAACCTGAATACAGAATGGTTTGACTTCATCACAATACAAGAGTCCATGGTGTAATATTCCATAGGGCGATGTCGAGTGAAGTGCATTTGAGACAAACTTGAATCCTTACACCACCTGGAACATTTGGACTGTCTTTTCTACCTGTAATGAGGCACATAATAGACTGGAATTGTTTCCTTCCTGACGAATCCCCATCAAACACAAGTGTTTGGTCCTATATTCTTGTAAGGAAGTGCTGCCCTTCAAAGTCGGGCATGTTACGGTTATTAGGATACCACCGATATTTTTCATAAGGAAAATCAGGGCATAAGGTTAACCTGCATGCCCACATTCCAGTGCTTACACATCTTGCCAGAATATATTGGCCTCCTACTGTCCTGAACCCATTTTCCTTCGATATAGTCACATGCTCTCTTTTCAATAGCTGATGTTTTTTCAACTTTTGTAGGAAGAAATTCTTCAGCAGAAATGATAGATTACTTTCAATGAATGGAGGTGTATATGAAGATGATCCTAAAAATAGAGTTTCTAGTCGATACTCCTGCAGATAGTCTGGGTGAAAGTGCCAAAGTAATATCGGGAAATTTCAAAATCTGTTACAACACTTAGAATGTTGATAAAAAACATAAGCATCACAACCAAATGATTTCACATTGGAGTAATCACCAGATGACCTGTTCATACCTCTTCTGGAATCTTTCAGTCTTTTACATTTGATGGTGACCGAGTTACCAGATAGCACAATTGCTTCTTCCCACAACTATTTTTGCAACTTGGCATTACTGAACATGCCCCTTCAATCCCATCTTCCTTGCAATAATTTACAAGTTCCATGGATATGAACCTACGTTCATCATATATTCTGAAATGCTTGATTGACTTTCCAATGTTCATTTCACTACAAATATCTAAACACATCATCGTTTATACAGACCCACCTTTATAACCTCAACACATTGCTCCATGTTGAATACTACATTCGAAAAACCTTGACCACATACAACCAAGCTGACCCAAGTAAACCTTTTCCGCTCACTTCCAGGTACTTCCCAATGGAGTCTCAGTGCTCCACCTTAACATGAAAATTCCCTTGACCCAACCCAGCCAAGTAATCTTTCACTGCTTACCTCCAGGCCCATTTACAATGGATTTCACCAAGCCTTTTATAGCCTTCATTACATGCAATCCATGGACACAATACCACAGGATACCCAAAAAACATGGACCTGAAAAACCACATTCTTTGACCTAAAAAGCAGGTTTAACTCATTAACTCTTTGACTGATTCAAGGTTAACCCAACATACATCGCCCCCACATCTTAAATATACCTAAATATATGTCTATACTTTTCATATTTGACCCAATAAACCAGGGGTACGCATGCATATCCATGTCTTACAAACATAAGCCCATTTACATGCAATTAATAATTTTTACAACTCCAAGGTAAATATGTTTTTTTATTTTAGGGTGACTCAACCATCACCGCTCTTGTTTTTGCCTCCTCTCTAGCTATGTTAATAAAAAATTCATATGCCAAACACAAATGAATGGTACTAAGGTCTCTTCCATCCAGATCTTCCCAACCGTCATCTGTCATGATTGTCGGTTTCTTTGTCTTGCCCGCCAACGTCTTTTGTGTTGGGTATGTGTTATATTCTTTGCACTAGTAGTAGGGGGTTTGATGGGGGCTGCTAGGCCTCCCCTTGGGGGGTGCAGGGGAATCTCCCCTGAAATGATTTTTCCTCTAGAAACATGTCGCATTTTTGGGTAGTTTTTTGACACAGGGTTTTTTCCCATGGTTTTCTATTTCTAGTTAAGGAATTAGGGTTGTTGACTAATCCAGGTCAGTGGGTCAGGGGTTTGGATGTCGCTGGCTCATATATGTATAATGTATTGTAAAAAATGTACCAATATGAATGAATATAGAATATGTTAGTTTTCTTGGTTTGGGTTGTTTCTAGGGGAAAAATCTATTTGTAATGTTTGTATTTTCCATTGTATATTTTTTGTTCTTTTATTGAAAATTTGTTTGCAGTAAATATTGTACAAGGTTAAAATATACATTTGGTTAAAATATACATTTGGTATCAGATCTTTTTTGTCTTTAGGGGGATTCCTTTGTGGTCAAGGGTTTGGCTCGGGACTATGATAAGACTTGTTACAGTGGGAGATCTGTGGTATTGATTTTTCAGGTTAAAAGAAATGGCAAGCAATTCGAAAATGGAGATCGAGAAGTTTAATGGGAAAATTTTTAGTTGTGGAAGCTCAAGATGGAAAATCTATTGGTGGAAAGAGATCAATGGATCACAGTAGATCCAGGTACTGCACCTACATGAACTTCAACAGATGACTGGAAAAGTTGGATTGAAAGGCAAAGAGCACAATCTGATTGTGTCTCTCAGATTCAGTATTACTGAATGTGTCAGAGGAAGCCACAACCAAGGATTTATGGGATAAGTTGGGGAAGTTGTATTGGTCTAAGTTCCTAGTAAATAAACTTTTCCTGAGAAAATAAATGTATAACCTGAGGATGAGAGATGGAGACTCGGTGGCAGAGCATTTGAATGCATTCAATATTGTGGTAAGTCAGTTAGTATCAGTTGAGATTAAAATTTCAGATGAAGATAAATGTATCAGTTTACTATGTTCTTTACTAGACTTATGGGACAATCTGGTTTTGGCCATAGGTAGTAATACAACTACCTTGAAGTTTGATGAAGTGGTATCATCCTTTTTTTCAGAGGAGATGAGGCAAAAGAATATGGAAGGACAGAGCATAGACACATTATTTGCAAGATGACGTTCCCAAGAAAGAAACATATATAAACTCTCAAGTGGAAGATATAATTCTAAGGGTATATCTAAATCTCCTGGAAAGTTTGTAAAGGTATGTTGGAGATGTGGAAAGGAAGGGCACTACAAGAAGGAATGTAGATCCAAAGTTAAGAAAAAGAAGGGATCTGAAGAATCTCCTTCTACAGAAGAAAAGACCTCCAAGGAAGGAGGGGATGTGTACTTGGCTTCTTCAATCACACATGTATATCATGAGGAATGGTTGGTTGAATCAGGTGCATCCTTTCATATGACTCCCCACAGGGAGTGTTTATGTGAATATGAAAGGTATGATGAAGGTAATGTTTTCCTAGGTGATGACTCGACAACCAAAATCATAGGGCGTGGAAAATTCAGGTTGAGACTCATATATGGAAGGATTAGAACACTACCTGGTGTTCTGCACATCCCAGGTTTGGCCAGAAATTTGATTTTTGTAAGAAAAATGGATGATGCAAGAGTAAAAACAATATTTGAAAAGGAAACCTGCAGGATGATTCGAGGAGCAATGGTGTTGTTGAAAGGAGTTCAGTTTGGAACTTTGTATAATATGCAAGGAAGCACTATTGGTGATGGGTGTAATAGTTCCATTGTTCCTGATATTCAAGTTGAAGAAGAAAGAAATCATACAGTCTCTAGAGAAAAGGTTATGTTGTGGCATCAAATACTGGGGCATATCAGAGAGAAGGGTCTTCGACTACTACATGATAAAGGTATGGTTGAAGGTATGTCTAACTACTCTCTGGATTTTGATTTCTGTAAATATTGTGTATATGGAAAGAAAAATTAGGTAAGATTACCTTATGGTGCAACGAGGGCAGAAGGAATTTTACAGCTAGTTCACAATGATGTTTTTGGACCCATATGAGTCCCATCATTGGGAAAATTTGTGTACTATGTCTCATTTATAGATGATTTATCGATGAATACTTGGATATAGTTCCTTAGGAATAAATCTGAAGTCTTTGATGAGTTTAAAGAGTTTAAGTCTCTTGTTGAGAATGAAACAGAGAAAAGAATTAAGGTGTTAAGGAAAGATAATGGCGAAGATATCTGCAGGATTGAATTTGAATAATTTTGTAAGAAGTGCGGTATAGAAAGGCAGAAGAATACTCCATATAAACCTCAGCAGAATGGAGTTTCATAAAGGATGAACAAGACACTAATGGAAAAATCAAGGTGCATGCTCCGTGGTTCAAGGTTAGGAAAACATGAAACTCCTCTCACACATCTCAAGTTATTTGGCTATGATGCATATGTTCATGCTCCAAAGGAAAACATGAGTAAGCTAGATAAGAAGGATGAAAAGTGTATCTTTATTGGATATAAATATGGTCTCAAAGGCTATCAGCTTTGGAACCCAGAAACTAAGAAGGTAGTATATAGCCGAGATGTGGTATTTAGAGAAATGAAGGATGTTGTTAAACAAGAATTTCTACCAAGCAAGGAAGAACTAGAGAAAATAGAGTTTGATTTAAAGGATGATGAGTCAGACTCTACAGAAGAACATGAATAAGAAGAAGAATATCCTCATACTCCAGTATTGAGGAGATTGGTTTGAGAAACAGGCTATCGAAAAGGTATACTCCATTTGATTTCCGTTCAAATTTTTCTTTGTCTATTACTGATGATGATCATAGAACTGTCAGGAAGGTAGTATATTCAGAGGATGGAAATATCTGGAAAAGGGCCATCGACGAAGAAATGGCATCTTTGGATAAGAATAAGGCTTGGAATCTAGTGGAGTTGTCGACTAGAAGAAATACCATTGGAAGAAAATGGGTATTTAAAAAGAAGTTGAATGTAGAAGGAAAATTGGAGAAATACAAAGCTCGGTTAGTAGCAAAGGGTTATTCCCAAGTTGAGGGAATTGATTTTGGTGAGATTTTTTCTCCTGTTGCCAATTTAAGCTCTATAAGATTTATGTTATCTGTTGATTCTTCATTTGATTTTGAAGTAGAATAGATGGATGTGAAGATAATATTCCTACATGGGGATCTGGAAGAAGAAATATGTATGAAGCAACCATAAGGTTATGTCGTGAAGGGAAAGAAGGAGATGGTATGCAAGGTAAAAAAGTCCTTGAATGGTTTAAAACAATCACAAAGGACGTGGTATCAAAAATTTGATACTTATATGCTCGGACTTGGATTCACAAGAAGCAAAGAGGATCATTGTGTGTATTTTAAATTAATTGGTGATCATTTGATTTATTTGGTCTTGTATGTGGATAACATGTTGTTGATAGGAAACAACAAGAAGATTATTCAGGGTGTGAAAACTCAGTTGTCCTCTAAATTTGACATGAAGTATATCAGTGCTTCAAATTTCATTTTGGGCATGGAAATTAAAAAAAAACAAAAAAAAAAAAAAAAAAAACTCTGGTTAAATTAGAGAAAATATGTCGAGACAATATTGCAGAGGTTTAATATGCAAGAATGTAAACCAGTCAAGGTTCCTATTCTTGTTGGTGTAAAGTTATCTGTGGATCAATGTCCCAAGACACAGGAAGAGGAGGAGGACATGTCTCGTGTCCCATATTCGAGTGCAGTTGGCATTTTGATGTATTCAATGGTCTGTATTATACCGTACATTGTACACAGTGGGAGTTTTGAGTAGGTATATGTCAAAAACAGGGAAGGAGCATTGGACAATAGTAAAAAGGGTTTTCATGTATTTGCATGGCACTGCTAGCTATGGATTGTGCTACCAAGGAAGACTGGTATTGGACAAAGTGGTGGATATGCATGGCTTTATAGATGCAGACTGCGTTGGAGATCTAGATCTTAGGAGATCTACAAGTGGGTATGTGTTTAACCTATTTTGAGAAGCAATAAGTTGGATGAGAAAAAGATAGGTTGTAGTGGCACTTTCAACTAAAGAAGTTGAATACATGGAAACCACTCATGCAAGTAAGTAAACAATATGGTTACAAAGATTATGTTCATGTACTGGGTTGGTATAGCAAGCTGTAAGGATAGATTGTGACAGTCAAAGTGCAATTTTTCTGGAAAAGAACCCGACTTATCATTCAAAGACAAAGCATATTTATATTCAATATCACTTTGTGAGAGAGATGGTTGAAGAAAATAAAGTATTGTTGATGAAGGTGGACACTTTGAAGAATGTTGCAGATTTATTAGAAAAATTTGTGACCATTGAGAAGTTCTTTTGGTGTAGAGGATCCATGGGCATTGCTACCTTGAATTGTTGATTATGTAACCCTGTAACCCCATGTATGCAAAGAAAACTACAAGTGGGAGAATGTTGGGTATGCATTATATTCTTTGCACTAGGGGGGGTGCAAGGGGGCAACACCCCCGATAATTTTTTTTTTGCCTCGAGAAATGTGTCCCAATTTTGGGCATTTTTCAGCACATGGTTTTTGTCGATGGTTTTTTATTTCTAGTTAAGGAATTAGGGTTGTTGACTAATCCATGTCAGTGGGTTAGGGTTTTGGATGTCATTGGCTCCTATATGTATATTGTATTGTAAACAATGTAACACTATGAATGAATATAGAATATGTTGGTTTTCCGAGTTTGGGTTTCCAGGGGAAAAATCTCTGTGTAATGTTTGTATTTTCCATTGTATCTTTTTTTTTTCTTTTACTAAAAATATGTTTGCAATAAATATTTTACAAGGTTAAAATCTACATTTTGCAATCCTTGTTGCACAAGAAAATTCTGAATCTTAAGCTTCCATAGCTCAAATTTATTCTTTCCTTTTAATTTATCCACCTCAAACTTTGAACTCTACACTTTTTTCATTAGCACGAACCACCCAAAACTGCAGCTTATAAACCAAACTTTATAATATGAAGAAATGAACTTATAGTTATAAATCTTGAATAAAAAAAGATTTAATATATATATCTTAAAAGACCTTTTTAAAACATCGACCTTTTTAACCAAATAAACATCCATTGAGAAGGATCTTGAGGGATCTTAAAATTATTGAGAGGGATCTTGAGATATACCTAAATTCCTTGGATTCCAAGGCCTTTTTTGTGCAACAAAGCACAGCTTATTTGTAGCTCCTTGAGTTCCCTAGTAAGAAGATTTGAGTTATAATAAATATGGGTAGTTTTTTGTAGCATGATTATATGCACATATTCCACAAAAATAAATGTTATGTAAAGGACATTCTTTTAAAGGATGTATTTTTCTACATTTTGAACAATAAATAGTTAATAAATCCTCTACCTATTTCTTTTGCTTAATTTTCAATGTGTCTAATCGAGAACCAAGAAACTAAGAATGTCTATTTTAAAATTGTCCAATAAATTGCCAATGTCTTCTCTACTTACCCCACTGATGGCTGATTTGCTGACCCTAGAGATAGAATCCCTAGGTCCCTTACCATATATCGACTTTCCCCTAGAGATATGATTGCATATGTCACAAATTTATGGATAGGTTAGGTGAGAAATATCTCCTTTACCCATTAAATTTAACACATCAATCCATTCATCCCTAATTCCCCCAAGTAAAATGACTTTTAGAGTATCTAAATCTAGATGATTTTGCCTTGTTCTTTTAATGGTATAATTAAATCTTTCTAAATAATATTCAAGGCTCTCTTCTTCTTTTTGTCTCATTTTAAACATTTCCTCTCATTCCTCTATTTATATAATAATCATGATATTTTACCAGGAATGTTTTTCTCATCTCATCCCATGTTTTTATAGCATTTGTTCCCAATCCCATAAACCAACATAATGCAACATCCTTAATTCTAGATGGAAAGAAATTTATTTTTTTAGCATTAGAAGAGTAATCATAGTTGTGACATCACACATAAAATTCGAAAAGGAAAGTTTTGTGTCTTTGGTTATCATACCATGAAAGTTGGGAAGTGCTAAAGGTGGTATATTCTTCATTTGGACTGAAAATCTTGGATCCAAGATTGGAAATTTGAATTCATCTTGAATAGTTGATTTACATGTTTCCTCTAGCATCTCTTATTGTTCTTCCTCTCCATCTCTAGGTCATATTTCTTCTTCTCGATCACCAAATATTCTCGACATGTTGTATTTTCCAAGATGCATTAAGTCTTCTTATGTAACAAAGAATTTTGGTTCTTCAATGGGGTTTTCTGGAAATACAATTTCATGTTGACCACTAAGTAATTTTTCTTCTTGAGGTTCAACTGGAAGTATGACAGCTTGTTGTGATATTGATAGAAATTTTATTGATTTAGAACTTCCTTCTTCAACTTTTCTTTTGCCTTTTGTTTATGTGGTGACAATTCTTCTTGTTCATCCTCCTCTTGTAGTTCTACCTACAAAAGTGTTAGTTGATCGTGTGGCTCTTACAGTACCATGTGATGAAGTGGGTGAAGTGGTGTTTGGTGTACTTATACCGCTAGTAAATATACCTCTATTATCTTTATGCCTATTCATTCATTCTACCTATCATGATTTTAAATTGTTGAAGATATATCTTCTATAGCCCTACTTATAGTGAATGCACAGGTTCTAACATCTCGTATTATAATCTCTCTTCCCATGCATTCATTCTTACGTGCATTTAAAAGAAATAAAAACTAAATGTCTCTTTGCATGTCCCCAACAATGGTGCCAAAAATGTCAATGAGTCCAATTAGTTGAACTCTGCTACATTGAATTATCAACTTGGGGATCGTAAACTAATGAAGTGCAATGCAAAATATCAGGTACTAGTTCTAATCTATTTAATCATGCATAAGGAAAAATTGTTCACTGCTTTAGCTGCAGAAACATAGTTTTGTTCAACAGTAGAAAGAACATAGTAATGCTAAAGAGTATTTCATCTATTTAATTTTTCATTAATTTTCTTAAGTTTAATAAGTTTTTGATAAGTTATGATTTAATTTTTTTATTGAAATAATAAAAAAGTAAGAGATAGTATTCAAGGGGATGAAAAGCTTGTTAATTTAAACATAAATAAACAAAGTTGCATAACTAACAATACGTGTTTCCATTAAGAATAAAAATTAAATAAAACACATACATTATGACAAATAGAATAAAAATTAAATAAAACACATACATTATCACAAACAGAAACATATCATTAAAGAGACTTTAACCAAATTTTCCTTGGTTCACTACCTCGTATCAAGTCACGCTGTAATTTACCTTGGTTCACTACGTCATTTCAAGCCAAGCTGGAATTTGTCTTTGTTTGTTGAGTCAAATTAGGTCATTGGGCCATGTTGGTTTTAATCCAAATTTTAATAATTTAAATGGATTTTGAAACACGAAACCTTTAAGTCAAATCTTTAAATATAAGATTATAATTTTTTTATAAATTATAAATTTTAACAATTAAAAAAACCGAAAAAAAAAAACATAAAAATAGAAGAAAACTTACATTTTAATCAACATTTAACCCATACCATTCCAATCCCACTTACCTTGATTACATTCTAATTAGCATTCAACTCAAATCACGTGACTCGCATATTTTGATTTATTAACTTGAATAAAATCAAATTGATTGTTTAAATTTACTAAAATCAAATTATGATTTATAATCTAATCATCTTTAAATAAATAAAATTATAATTTTATTTATATATTATATATTTTGACAAATTTTAAAAAATGAAAACTCTCTACATTTTAATCAACATTTAAGCCATACCATTTTAATGTCATTTACCTTGATTACATTCTAATTAACATTCAACCCAAGCCATTTGAATCTCACATACTTTGATTTTTTAAGTTGAGTAAAGTCAAATTATGATTTATGATCATCTGCCATTTGTTTCCCTTATTCTTGTAGTTCAAATACATGGATTGGCAATTTCCATGTAAGGAAAAAAATGGCAAAATCTAATTACTTAAAATATTTATAAATCCGGATTTTTTTACACAGCGCATTAATTCAATTCCGCAAGTAAATACATGGATTGACAATTTCCATGTAAGGAAAAACTTGGCAAAATCTAATTACTTAAAATATTTATAAATCCATAATTTTTTACACAAGCATTAATTCAATTCCACACGTAAAGCAAAGAAAAGAATAACCCAGGTCCAATTGATGCTCTGTGATGATGATGCTGCAAGCTGTAGTCATTGTCAATTATTTCAAACCTTTTTTTTTAACAAAATCCATCTGCAAATCTGTAGAGCTCATATTTGGTGGCTAGTCTCTTCACTCACACAGTAATGGAAGAAGATGCTCTAATACTAGACAACCCTGTTAGAGCTCATATTTGGTGACTAGTCTCTTCACTCACACAGTAATGGAAGAAGATGCTCTAATACTAGACAACCCTGTTAGATTCATAATTAAGAAAACAACAGAAACATAATGGAAATAACTGAAGCAATCAAGAAACCATGATGAACATAGATAAATAAATACTGGCATAAAATGCATACTCTATATTCATCAATGAGCAAATAATCATGTATATAGAAGTACATATATAATACAAAAATACCATAAGTGTTATGTAACTAGATAACAGTTAGGTAAACTAACTAACTTATGATTAGAGTTTTAACATCCCCCTTAATCATAAGTTCGTTCTTCCCTGAAAAACCGCCACTACTTGACAATCAACAATGTGTCAAGCGAATATTCAGAGGGTTGGCTGAAGATGCTCTTTGAACTCTGAAAAAATAACACACGTTGATGTCTTCTACTAAATTGGTGGTTTAAGGGTGACCACAAACTCATTTTCGGGATGACCACAAACTGAATGTCTAGCAGAAGATGATGTCTTCTACTAAATGGCATGGTTTTAAGTTGACCATAACTAACAAGAGCTCAAGGCTCAAAAATCTGAAAATGTAACAAGCATAACTTCATGTTTTCTGCTCAATTGTTCAATTGGTGATTTTAAGCTAACCACAAACTATCAAGAACAATATGTTCAGGAACAAGACTGCATACCAGGAACTAGGTTGCATATTTGATCATTTGTTCACAGGCTCTAAATCAAACTTGGAACCTGACTGAAAACTTTAGATTCCCCCTGTTAGGGACAAGTGGTTCAAATTCCCTTCACCGTCATTCACAAGTATGTACAAGAAGAGATACAACACCTATATAATCTATTGGAACAATGTGTATGCTTTCACAATGTATACACAGATGAAGATCGAAACACTAATCTATCATCTGATCATTATCAACCTCACTGACTTCACTAATTTTGTTGTGAGCAAACTGTATGCTTGTTTCCTATTTGATCATCTGTTCACATATTGTGGTCCCTCAATCTGAGAAACCATCTTCCGGTGGAGTCTGAAGACTCAATCTTCAACTTCGAATACTACATCAAATAGGCCCCGATCATATCCTATATCATCCAATCTTGAAAAAAATTCATGTCCGTCAACTGTAGAAATGTCTCCAGTCAAGTACAATTGTACTTGTGTATAAATTCGTCGATAAGAATGCTCTAATAAATTGGCTTCCAAACGCCAACACCAATTCTCTAACCATTCAAAATGAATATGTTTCCGCTTGTGCTTTTGACTCCTTACTGAGGGGTGATTTGTCTTCCCACAAAATCTACATGGGTGAAGATCAGAACAATTTGACTTATCATGTCCAAACAAATGATAGTGTTTGCACTGTATGGGTTCTTTATCTAACTGATTATCATGATCTGGAATATTTGTAACAACATCATTATCAACAATATCCTGTACATGTTCCTTAACAATATCCTCAAGCTTTGTCATCTTATCATCATTAAAAAAACATCCATTCACAAAGCAAATAGGTTTTCTATAATTAGGAATATGAAAAAAAAATTGTCAGCATCATTTGCATATTCTAGTCCATATCGACTTTGTTTAAAGCGTAATTATTCCCATGGTCGAACAATTCTAATTTCTTTGCCACATTTATCCACAACTTTTTCTGACATAGGGACTTCATCCAACTCATCTTCATGTTTATGAGTGTCATCACTAGTCAACTGAGTGTCTTCATTATTTTCATCCTTGATGTCATTTTGTTTGTTGAAATCATATTGTTGGTGTCGAAGCAAACTTAACTCATCAGACAACATTTTGTTTTGAGGTTTGACCATATCAACTTTCTTGTGCGTTACTTGTAAACAAGTAATCACTGTACCGAGAGTGCACTTGTTTATTGCAATTGTAGATTTTGTAGTTGAGTTAATTAATGTGTGCAATATTGTAAATATTTCTTCAGTTCTTGCCATTATGCAGAATATGGAAGAGAGATGTTTGTATGTCGATGCCACAAATTTCAATTATGTATCATGTTGTGCATTCCAAGAGCGATCATTCGTTGCCAAAAACTACAGGATAACCAATGACTTAGACACACACAACGATCCTAAGACCCCCTTATTCAATTCTGGGTGGGTCAAGGACACAAAAACAAATATGCAATTTTATTGTGTTGGATGATCCCCTATAACTCCTTTTACGAAACTTTAAAAAACCCCTTATAACACTTTTACATGTTCAAGGAGAAATAAAAAAATCTTATAACTCCAATTACAATCAATGGAGAAAACTCCTCCATACAAAACCTTATAAATCCTTAAATACACATCAAAGTATTCATTTACATAAAACCTTATAACTCCTTTACAAAATTTTGAGTATATTATGAATGCAATCCCACTTGAACTAAATAAGACTTTAACTCATTGAATTTTAATCCACTTGTTACTAGAAAATAATTTTTTTTTAGAAAATCTAATTTTAATCCACTTATTACTCCCAAATAAAAACTTTTAGAAAATATTTCATAAAGCTTAAAGCTTTTAACCGAAATTTCTTTACTGAATTTTTTTACCATAAATCTCTTTATGCACAATGACTAGCGTTTAATTCTTTATCTCTTTTCTTTCTTTATCACCACTACCGTAGGCTGACTTCTTCTTTCCTCCAAAATCTCCTACGATTCTCTCCCATATGGTCCCGCTATGACCTTCCTTGGGATTTGAAACCTCTTTGAACAACACAAAAGAAAACTTCAAGATCGAGGGGCATTTTTGAAATAGATCCAGAGGTTCTTGAACATATTCTGGTCAAAGGTTGCCAGATCTGCGTTTGATTTTTTTTTCAAACAACAAATGCCACAAAAGGAACTTGTATCCACACAACAGGGCCATAACACTTTTTTTATTTTTCCAGCGGGACTAGGCTGTCATTTGATGTATTTTACATATCTTCAAGGTATCTCCTTAAGGAATATTTAACCCGTAGATTTTAGTCCAATCTTCTCTTTGTATGCACCATTCTACAAATGGAGGATACATTCTTTGCTTGATGCTTATAGAATCACCAATCGCATGGGCACATAAATCTCTGATAATCTAGCATGCCTCTAAGATCATCTACATGCTCTGATACCACTGTTAGATTCATAATGAAGAAAACAACAGAAACATAATGGAAATAACTGACACAATCAAGAAACCATGATGAATAGAGATAAATAAATACTGACAGAAAGGGAATACTCTATATTCATCAATGAGCAAATAATCATGTACATAGATGTACATATATAATACAAAAATACCATAATTGTACCATAATTGTCATGTAACTAGATAACAGTTAGGTAAACTAACTAACTTATTATTAGATTTTTAACAAGCTCGTGCACTCTTCAGGAGATTTCATTTGCTCTCAAATCCTTCTCCAAGGACAAGAGTCCAGGCCCAGATGGCTAGATGGTAGAATTTTACTTACAATTTTTTGATTTGGTTGGCTCGGATCTTCTGGAGCTAGTGGAAAACAACAAACTCCATAGAAAGTTGATTGGTGCAATCAACTCGAATTTCCTCACACTTATACCCAAAGAAGACACTCCCTCATCCTTTTGAGATTATAGGCCTATTTCCCTCTGCAATCTTTGTTATAAACGCATTTCCAAAATTATTGCCACTAGGATCAAGCCTTTTATCTGTCGTATCCTTTCGAAAGAACAATTGGGGTTTTTAAAAGGCCGCAATATTCTAGATGCTATTGGCACTTCCAATGAGTGCTTACACAACATTAAAACCAACAACTCCAGGACAATTATTCTCAAATTGGACCTTAAAAAGTCCTTTGACTGCATTGATTGGGATTTTCTTAGATTGGTTCTATCACAGATAGGCTTCAGTCACCAAATGATAAAGTGGATTATGTGTTGTGTAGTCAGCGCCAACCTTTCCATTTTAGTCAATGGAGAATCCTCCTCATTCTTTCACATGGGTAGAGGTCTGAGGAAGGGTTGCCCCATCTCACCTGTTCTTTTCATTTTGGCTATGGAAGCCTTGAGCCCGCTCCTTAAAATAGCTCAAGCAGAAGGCAAGATATCTAGAATAAAGGTGTCAAGAACCCTCAAGATTATCGAATTAATCGAGAACTGTATCAACGATTGAGATGGAGTTACGATAGTTTGTCCGATGTTGATTTGAAAAACTTTTTTTTTTATTGTGCCATGTTGAGTGAATATGCCACGATTCTAGTAGGGATGATGGTGCAAATATGGATCGCAGAAGGCCTAGTTAATACTGAAGAAGATGCATACTATGACTAAGTATTAAAGATCGAGGAGAGATATGTAAAGTTACTTCAAAAGCGTTGTTTATTCCAGGTAGAAGAGGGTGTCATTAGTGTTCCCAATGTTTTCCATGACATGGCAATTTATATTGGAGAGAATAGTTCTCAACTTCGCAAGTTTTCCTGCCACTTTTTTTTCACTTGGGATTTGAGGGGTGCAGGCTCCTCTCCTATGCATGTGCCCTTTGTTTCTATTTGAATCCTCGGTGTGGCGCCTTCTTGTATTGGCCCCCGCCATTTCGTAGTTAAAATTGATCATTAGTACAGGGGGGATGAGGTTGTCACTTCGTCTATACTTAGGGAACCAGATGTTTCCCCTATTGCTACATTTTCCATTTTGTCTACTTCAGTGTTGTTTTCTCTCATTATGTGGTAGAAGGTTGTCTTAATGTTCTGAGAATCCACCCTTATTCTATCCATGAATTTCTTTAGGCTTAGATATCTAGGGTTTGATCCTTGGATCATCATTCTTATTATATTTTTGGAGTCTCAAGGAACATTGAGATCTTGAATTTTATGAGTCTGGATGAGCTGTGTGCCTTTTAGGAGAGCGGAGGCCTCGGTTTTATTATTAGTATTTGTCCCAAGATTCCAGTGGTAACTTAGGGATTTGTTTCTTCAAGGTTCGAAGAGAACCCCCCCCGACACCTGCCTCCCCTGCGTTTCCCTTTGAAGCTCCATCAAAACAAAGAGTATGATTTTTTTTCTTTTGGATCCAAGGTTCTATGTTGTGGATACTTTGAAGATGTCAGCTTGATATATGTGTTGTGATGGTGTGCTTAGAGGTCTTAATGTTTAAACTTTCCATCCAATATTTTTCTCGATCATTCCAATTGATTGGATCTTCCACCTTTAGAGGTTTTGAGTTCATACTTTTTGAGAGGAGTAGATTGGCTTTAGCGGCTACTTTTAACTCACTAAAATTCGACAGCTCAACGTTCTTGGAGACTCCAAAAATATAATAAGAATGATGATCCAAGGATCAAACCCCAAAGATATAAGCCTAAAGGAAGTCATGGATAGAATAAGGGTGGATTCTCGGGACATTAAGACAACCTTCTACCACATAATGAGAGAAAACAACACTGAAGCAAACAAAATGTAAAATGCAACAATAGGGGAAACACCTGGTTCCCTAAGTATAGACGGAGTGACAACCTCAACTCCCTTGTACTAATAATCAAGTTTAACTATGAAATGGCAGGGGCCAATACAAGAAGGTGCCACACCGAGGCTTCAAATAGAAACAAATGGAACATGCATAGGAGAGGATCCCACAACCCTCAAATCCCTACTAATAAAAGAGGGGGAGGAAACCTTGCGAAGTTGAGAACAAGTTTGCCCAAAATGATAAAGAGCATCTCCAACAACACAAGGATGAAGCAGGTCAACATCCATGTGGATTAGATCTACCATGGACTGACTAGGTGGCATGGAGCACGTTCGCGACTCTTTGTCTGAGGTGAAAAGGTGGCTAACGATATATATAGGGCCATCATTCCATGAGGAGGTAACATGTACGATACAACAAAGCGCATGGGAGATCCTATCACCAAGCATAAGAGGATGGTGGAAGTGGTATGGGAAATCCATCACACACAACACATTCGCCTCCTTGATGTCAGTCTCACCTCTAGACTTGACTTCATGGCACCTGATGGAATGAATCACGGGGAGTCACCTTCGAGCATGCAGGCAAGTACACCCTATCCATTAATGGACCCATGGGAAATTATGGCATCGTCCTTGCCCAGAATTTTGGTTATTTGGGTAATTCCTTCTGTTCCTTCCTCACCCCTGCGATTCCAGGTTCTTTTTATCCTCATCTCCTCATCACTCCCCCGATATCTCTTTACCTTTCTCTGCACTTCTTGGTGTCTTCCTTTTTATCAGAATTACCACTCTAAACCAAACCTCTCGACTCCCGGGACTTTGGGTCTTCCCTCTCTCCGAGCCTAGTCTAGACTTTGGCCCCTTCACGATTTCATGGTGTCCCCCTCTCACTTTCTGTGGCTCTTGAACCATCTTCCTTATAACTTCCAAGAATTTCAGCGTCTTCCTCAGAACTTCCCAAGAATTGCAGTTTCCTCAGGTCTCTTTGTTCACCCTCCGATTAGATGGTCATCCTCGCCCCCACCTGTTCTCCTGCTATAGACTAGCAACCTCCTTTCTTGTACGTGGAATTCCATTTGTCCCTTGTAGATAAACCGGGAAATTGTTAGGACCAAAATCTCTTCAGCACACGAAACAATGCAACAAGGAAATGAAGCTCCGGTGGATTCAAGAAGCTAGGAAGAGGAAGCATGGGAAGAGGAATGAGGCGGGTGTAGCAGAATCATAGCACAACTTGGAGAAATGGGAGTCAACAAAGCCTTTGAGATGGACACACTTTCCCAACATAGATTCATGTTTGAAAAGCTCCAGGATGAGAGCTACGCTCAACACAACCATATTGAGGACAGCTGCATGAAGATGGAGACAATGCAATGAAGACTAGAACAACTAGAAGGCACATAGTCACCTCCAAGCAATCTGGGAGAGCAGTAGGAGAATTCAAGGCATGCACAGTCAAACTCAGTCACCAAAATCCCTGATCTGAACGATCCACACCCAGAAAACATGGTGTACATGCAACACATCAAAATAGAAAGAGGGTAACTAAGTTTTAGAGTCTTAATCTTTTGTCTTATAATCTACATGAACTGTATCTATTTCCGGAACTATCTGGGGAATTCTACTTTCAGAAATTTTGAAAAGCAAGGGGAATGTTTCAAACTCTGTTCCAATTTCAATCCCCACTTTTGTAAAATCCTCTCTCTAAGAGGGAAAACTCAACGGTCTATACAGACCCTTTTTTAGTAAAATCAATGGATTCTTCCACACAACTAATACAAATTTTGCCATATTTTGTTAAAAAAAAAGATGATGTTGATGTACAAAAAGATATGGAGGTGAGAATGTAAAAGGTGATGTTTACGTATATTTTATTGTTGGTTTTATTATTGTAAAACAAACATATATATAGTTGGAGGGATTTAAAACATTCTTAGCAAAAAGTGTATTTCTCTTCTTAAAGTTTGATGGTTTTTGGTAAGTTATAATTCTCTTTTTGATTGAAATTATTAAGAGTTTGAAAGTAAGATATGTTATTGGAAATATATATAGCTTGAAAAGTTTAGTATTTGAATAATGTTGTATTTTAAATTGGAATCATAAAAAAAAATTGAAGTAAAATTTGTTGAGCCTTGACTTAGTAATATGAGGAGATCTACTTTTTTAAGGTTTTTTTTAAGTGAAGAATATTAAAAAAGAACACAGTGACACATCTCTAGTTCTTATATCTTATCAAAATTATCATCAAACCATGAAAATCTTTAAATAAAAAACCAAAATGACCACAAAATTCAAAAAATACCTCACCATAAAATGATGTTATAATTTGTAAAGAATATGTTTGATAATCTTAACTCAAAGCTTAAATATCATATAATAAATAATGTTCATTGAAGTTAAATTAAAGTATTATTTAATCTCACACA
>JZKD02S1599292.1:115984-140415 GCA_000966675.3 Picea glauca | reverse complement strand
AGCTACAGGGCTCTGAGACTTCCTATTTAGCCTGTTTCTAAAGCCATGTAAGGGAAGTGGGACAGTCGAGGGATTGTTGAGCAGAGAAGGGGCACACTTCCTGGGGTGGGACATACATGTGGGAAATGAGGGACTGTAGGCTATTAGTTTGAGTTGGAACATGTGATGGAGTCTTTCTTGTTATCTAAGATACATCAGCCTGGTTAGGAATCCCTTTCCCCAGGTGGAGTTTAGTCCCGGCTCAGGGGTGACCCGTTGTTGAGAGTGATGAGAAATGTGCTCTAAGGCTGGGAGGTTCATGGAAGGTCTGCATGCAGTTGGTGATATTCTTACCAAGATAAGTGTCAATTGTGTGTTAATTTATATGTTTTATTACTACTTATGTGTTTATTTTTATGGGTTTTTCATGTGTGTGGTTTATACCTGTCTTTATATTTATGGGTATTTCTTGTCTATGTTGCATGTATATGTTTATTGTTATTTCCATATGAATCTGTGAATTTACAGAATGCATTTGTATTTTTTGAGTTTTATATATAAAGTTATGCAAGAGTTTCTCTATGTATATGCTTTAATTTTCATACAGTTCAAAAAAATTTACATGGCATAGCCCAGCTGGATGTTGGGGATGTTACAATATGGTGTCAGAGCATTTTCCGATGTAGCATGGCCCGACCCGGGTGGTTGGGTATGTTACAATATGGTATCAGAGCTCTAGTTTTCAACATTGAGCCTGGATGGGCTTAGAATGCTGAATTGAAGCGAAATTTCACAGACAATTGATTTCGAAGTGGCCAAATTTTAAGCTACAAAGCATCCATGGTAAACATTAGAAGCAATTGCATGGAATTGGGAAAAATCCCCAATTTCTATTGTTAAATTCATGGGAAACTTGAGAAATTTGGCCAAGTCATGAGATATTCTTAATTTAATATATGTTCTAGCAAATTCGGGCCTGGAATCAGTCGAATTTGAAGTTACAAGGAAGCCATGAAGGATGGAGCGAGATTAGCTGATTAAAATTCTCAATTCATGAATTGAGTTTGGGAAAAATTCATTCTAGAAATGTCAACCAACAATGATTTGTTGTTGTAGAGGTTTAATTGTTCTTATTAGGGTGAAATTGAAAAAATTTCATAGTTGCAGAATGTCTATGGTGAAAATTGGGAAAATTTTGGCAAAAGCCTCAATTTCTGCAGCGGAATTCACGAGGAATTGATGCGCATAAAAATGAATGTGTGTCGATGTGTGCACTAAAAATGCATGATGCGCAGTGAAAAGATTGTGATACGTGGAAAAATATTGGTGCACGGGTACGCACGCTAAAATTTGGTGTTGTGCAATACAAAGTGGCATTGCACAGAACAATATTGGCGTGTGGGTGCACGTGCTAAAATTTGGCATTATGATGCAGGAGCATCGTCAGCGAGTACACGTGGCAAGACAACTCAGCACCTAAGAAACAATCTGGAGTCTTGAACGCTAACCAGTACTGCAAATATTTTGAGGCTGATAGAAACAAAAAAAGGAAAGATCACATGCGTAGACAGAATGAACATGCATGACCTTGGAGTTAACCCTAGTCTCGATGTAACCACAATTAGGTAGCAGCTAGTTTGTTTTCTTTTTTATAAAGAGAGGTTTTGTACGCCCTAAAGAGGGGTTACAAGAGTTATGAGCAAGTATAAATTTGTGAACAGTAGTTGTTCTTCTGATTTTAGCTGTAAACGTTTTCTTGATTTTGAATGGAGATAACAGAGGAAACTTGATCCAAATGTGGGAGATTGTTGTTGTTGCTTGCAATTCTTTGTTATTGTTGTTTGTATCAAGAATGAATGAATCTTTCTACGAGTATATGTGGCTTTAAGATGTTTGTATAATTCTCAAAATCGCTTTTCTTCGTGAGACGGTGAAAAGTGTGCACATAGTCCACAAGGAGTGCGTTGACAGGGTTTTTTTCGACTCGTAAAGCTCAAGAGAAATAGTGTAACATTCCCTTTGTAAGGAGTGCAAAGTGAATGCTACAAGGAGTGCACTATCGTCTGCAAGAATCCAGATCTTTTGTAAGAATATGTTGCAAGGAGTGCACAGATCTAGAATTCAATCCGCAAGGAGTGCGTTGACCGAGTTTGTCTTGACTTGTAAGCTCGGGAGGAACAATGTAAGGTTTATTTGCAGGAAGTGTAAAGCAACTGCCGCAAGGTGTGCACACTCGTCGCAATAACCCAAATCTTGTGTAAAGATCTGTTGCAAAGAGTGCATAGGTCTGGAATTCTACAAAGAGTCGAAGAGACTTCATAAAGAAGTTGAAGGACAAGAACAGAGGAATGCCAGGGAGGAAGGAAAGAATTATTTTCAATAATCTTTGGATCTGAGGTTGATGAATTTACCAGAAAATATAGAAGTGCTTGGGAGATCAAAATCTTTGAGAATATCAAGCTCAGGAGAGATAACACTTTCCAAGAAGTGAAAATGAGATCCAAGAAATAGACTCACGAGAAGGATAAAGGTTGAAGCCTTTAATCTTTCAAAAATATTCTAAGTTAGAAGAAGCGTAAGCTCAGGGGAAAAGATCTGGACCATCCGATCAACATCCAGACAATGAGGAGTGAGCGTAAAGGAGAAGATCTCAACCGTCTGATCTAAGCACAAAGAAAATATCTCAGTTGTTCAATCTGAGCCCCAGAGAAAATATCTCATTCATTCGATCAGAGCGCAAGGAAATGATCTCAGTCGTTTGATCTGCATGCAAAAGGATCATGGTCGTCCAATCAAGGTAAAGTGCATTAACATTAAAGCTTTGAAAGTGTACAGAGAATAGGAATTACGAAGTTCCAAAATCATTGGAACCGTCCATCGTCAAGGGAGACACGTGGCAAGAGATCATCATTTCGCTGACTCGTGACTCAGAGAAGTCAAAGGAAGAGTTATAAGAGCTCGTGAATGGAGAAATCACGACTTGATCACAGTCATCGATCGAAGGAAGATTGTGGACAGTAGATCTGGTCTTGTCAGGAGTTCACAACTCAGGAAATCAGAAGTGAGAGTTATGGAAACTCACAAAATCCGAGTTCACGAAAATATCTGATTCGTCACATCGAGGAGAGATCTGGACTAGTGATTCATTTTGGGAGAAGGAGATATCGAAATTTTGGATATCAGGAGAAGGGAAGTGCACAGTTTTCCAACTTCACGAAATGCGATGTCTCGATATGCGAAAAGAATATCTGGACTGTTAGATTGTGGGGATTGTAGACTGTTGATCTGGCAAGAAAAACTCACAAGTTCGAGTTTTGGAAGGACGATCAAGCAAGCTTCGTGAAACACGAATTCATGAAACGCTCGAAATGTTTTCCAACGGTCATAGCGAAGGGTCACAACGGTGAAGGAGGATAGAGAGGCTAGCATGTGTTAGGCTCTTGTCGGGATTTCAGAAGTTGGGAGAGTCAGGGTGACTTATATGTAAAGGCCCGATACACGAAATCCTAACGCGCCTTTCATTTAGGTGACTGGTCACAGCCTTGGTCACGTAGAGGGAGGGGCTTAACCAAGAGAACTAGTGCCTAAATATGTTGAAGCTTTAAAAAGCAGTGAAGAGAAGCCTGCGGTTTCCATAGAATCTGTGCCTTAAGAAGAAGGGGGCCTATTCAGTTGATTGAAGGTTCTCAAGAGACCAAAGAGTCAATCAGACTCAGTTTCTTGATCGATCCTAGACCGGGAGGTCACGCAGACATTAGGAGAGGAGGGGTGTCTGCATCAAGTGGTATCAGAGTGATATTTCATCTGTAGATTCCAGGCGGAGGAGAAAAAGAACTTGAAGTTATACTCTATGTTAAAGACAGTCAACACAATGCCACCGAAGACACAACAGGAGCCACCTTTAGCCAATCGTGTTGTAGAAAGAGAGATGCGAGAAATAAATGCAAGGTTGGAAGTGATGGAAAGAGAACAGATAAGAGAACCTAATGTTGGAGACGTCAACGATGCAGAGAGGAAATATGTAGAAGTCGAAGAAGATACATGGGAACACGTTGCCGAAAAACACTTGTTAAGAGAAGTTGTTAGATTAGGAGTCAGAGCCAAGATAGAGGTCCCAATGTATGAATTCAATTTGGATGTTGAAGAGTTGTTGGATTGGATAAGGTCCATGGATAAATATTTTGATTATGAAGATGTTGATGGGGAGAAAAGGGTGAGACATGTTGTCACCAGACTTAAAGGACATACAACACTGTGGTGGGATGAATTGTAGGCTGAGAGGCGGAGTAAAGGAAAACATAAGATAAATAATTGGGACAGAATGGTAGCCAAGATGAAGGCTAAATTCTTTCCCAAAGATTACTAAATAAATCTATTCAAGAAGTTGTAGAACCTGAGACAGACGGGTATGACAGTGAAAGAATACACAGAGGATTTCTACAAGCTGAACATTAAAGTTGAACAAAGAGAGAGGGATGAAGAAAAAGTTGTCAGATATATAAATGGCCTAAGGTATGAAATCCAGGATGAGCTCAGCATGATGTTGGTAAGGATAGTAGAGGATGCTTATCAGTTCGTGTTGAAGGCAGAAGAGGAGTTGGCCAAAAAATAAAGCCAGCGAGGTAGAGGTAGAATCTTGGTCCCGAATAAAGGAAAGGGAGTTTCCCATGATAAGATGCATAACTCCAAGGATGATACTAAAACCCCACCCAGTCACTCGGAAAGAGGACAAAGTTCCTAAGGAAGACAGGGTAGTGGGAGAAACTCTTCAAGAGGAAGAGGCAGAGGAGGAATAAGGTGTTATGCATGTGGAAAGATAGGGAACATGTCTTGGGAATGCCTCGAGAAAAAGAAAGAGGGAGGATAAGCTCACATTTCAAAAGAAAAAAGCGGGAATGTTGAAGTAGAAGGAGCAGAGGATGGAACATACCTGATGATGAGAAAGGTTCTCTTAAAACCAGAGGCAAAAGTTAAAACTCCAGTACAGAGGAATAGTCTATTCAGGACAGCTTGCAAGACTAAAGACAGAGTATGCAAGATGATAATTCACAGTGGGAGCATTGATCACCTAGTATCCACGGATATGGTGAAGAAAATGGAGTTGGAGACAACAGCACACCCAGATTCGTATAAAGTATCATGGTTACATAAAGGACACCAGGTAATTGTTACTAAACAATGCTTGGTTAAATTTAAGATAGGAGGATATAGAGATGAAATTATGTGTGATGTAATTCCCATGGATGTATGCCACATTTTGTTGGCAAGACCATGGAAGTTTGATAGGAATGTCATTCATGATGGGAGGAAAAATACATACACCTTGGAGAAGAAAGGTAGGACACACATGTTGTTGTCAATAGAGGAGAAGAAAGTGAAAGAAGAAGCCAGAACAATCATACTTCTCATGAGTGGGAAGGAGATCCTGAAAGAACTCAAGAAAGAACAGGAGATAAAGTTTGTTGTGGTGAGGAAACCCAGAGTTATCCTTACTAGTACTTTGATGGATGCTTTACCTGAAGACGTTCAAGAATTGTTGGATAATTTTGTTGACACAGTGGTGGATGAGTTGCCTAACTCATTTCCACCCATCATAAGTATCATCCATCATATTTATTTGATACCAAGAGAAAGTATGCCAAACAAAGAAGCGTACATATTGACAACTCGAGAGAATGAGGAGGTAAAGAACCAGGTCCAAGAATTGTTAGACAAGGGTTTGGTCATAGAGAGCTTGAGCCCATGCACAGTACCAACTGTGTTGAGTCCAAAGAAATATGGAGGATGGATAATGTGTACAAACTCGAGATCCATGAACAAGATCACTATCATAAGATGTTTGATTCTGCAGGAATTTCAGGTAAAGACTTTAGGGTTTGAACACCTTGAGGAAATGTACAATGATGATACAGATTTCAAGGAAGCATACAAAGCATGTGTGAATCATGTGCTGAGAAATAGGAGCCAGTGGAAAGAGTATATGATTCAAGAGGGATTGTTTTTCAATGGAAATAAATTGTGCATACCAAAATGCTCAATGAGGGATAACCTTTTGAAGGAAAAACATAGTGGAGGATTGGCTGGACATTTTGGCCATGATAAGACATTTGCACAGTTGAGAAGTTCATACTATTGGCCAGGTATGAKAATAGATGTGATAAAATTTGTGAACAGATGTAGAATCTGCCAACATGCAAAAGGTAAAAGACAGAACACTAGATTGTATCAACCGTTTCCCATACCAAAGAGGTATCGGGATGCAATAAGCATAGATTTTTTCTTGGGACTGCCAAGAATGCAAATAGGATGTGATTCCATATTTGTAGTGGTGGATAGATTTTCAAAGATGGCACACTTTATGCCATAACAGAAGACCAGTGATGCAACACATGTTGCGAATATGTTCTTTAAGGAAGTTGTGAGACTTCACGGCCTACCCAGAAGCATTGTCTCAAATAGAGACATGAAATTTGTTGTTCATTTTTGGAGAACATTGTGGAAGAAGTTAGGAATATATTTGTCCTTCATATCAACTTATCACCCTTAGACATATGGACATACTGAGGTGGTAAACAGAAGTTTGGGAAACTTATTGAGGAGTCTAGTCAATGAGCATCATAATGAGTGGGATCAGATTCTACCACAAGCGGAGTTTGCATACAACGACACACCAAACAAGAGCATTGGGAGGATCTCGTTCCAAATATTGTATGGAATGAAACCCAGGGGAGTATCTAAGTTGAGATACTTGGAACAAAGTGAGATTAGAAGCACTGGAGCAAAATATTTTGCTGCAAAAATGCAAAAGCTCCATAACCAGATCAGAGGGAAGTCATAGAGTTCTAGCCAAGAGTACAAATGCAGAGTTGATCAACATCACAGAGAAATTCAATTTGATATAGGATATCAAGTTCTAACACATCTCAGGAAGGAAAGGTTCCCTAGGGGGACATATAACAAGCTAAAGATGAAGAAAATAGGGCCATGTAAGATCTTGAGGAAGTTTGCTGAAAATGCCTATTGGATAGAGCTATGAGATGATGTGGGCATATCCCCCATATTCAACATCTCAGACCTATATCCTTACAGGAAGGATGACACAAAGAGATCAGCAAATCAAGAGAAGATTCAATGGGAGAAACAAATGCCTATAGTAGAAAAACCACAGATGGAAAATATCATTGATCAGAGGATTGGTAAGAAGACATGAAGGAAGACCTATTTTGAGTATCTGGTCAAGTGGAAGGGACATCCAATAGAATATTCTAGTTGGGAGGGTGAAGCTAATATCTAGAAGCATGAAAAGTCGATACAGGAGCTCATGGACAGGAGTCCATAATTTTTTTCCCAAGGGAGTATGATGTAGGAGCATCGTTAGCAAGTACACGTGGCAGGACAACTCAGCACCTGAGAACCAATTCGGATTCTCAAACACTAGCCAATATTGCAAATATTTTGAGGTTGATAGAGACAAAAAAGGAAGGATCACGCGCATAGACAGAATGAGAACGTGTGACCTGGGAGTTAACCCTAGTCTCAATGTAACCACAATTAGGTAGCAGCTAGTTTGTTTTATTTTGTATAAAGAGAGTTTTTGTACACCCTAAAGAGGGGTTACGAGAGTTATGAGAAAGTAGGAATTTGTGAACAGTAGTTGTTGTTATGATTTTAGCTGTAACCGTTTTCTTGATTTTGAATGGAGATAACAGAGGAAAATTGATCCAAATGTGGGAGACTGTTGTTGTTGCTTGCAATTCTCTGTTAGTGTTGTTTGTATCAAGAATGAATGAATATTTATATGAGTGTATGTGGCTTTAAGATGTTTGTATAATTCTCAAAATCGCTTTTCTTTGTGATTCAGTGCAAAGTGTGTACACGGTTCAAAAGGAGTGCATTGATAGGGTCTGTTTCGACTCTTAAATATTAGAAGAAATAGCGTAAGATTCCCTTTGAAAGGAGTGAAAAGTGACTGATGCAAGGAGTGCACAGTTGTTCGCAAGAATCCATATCTTGCATAAGAATCTGATGCAWGGAGTGCACAAATCCAAAATTCAATCCGCAAGGAGTGCGTTGACYGAGTCTGTCTYGACTCGTAAGCTCAGGAGGAATAGTGTAAGGTTTCTTTGCAGGAAGTGTAAAGCGACTCTCAAAAGGTGTGCACAGTYGTCACAAGAACCCAAATCTTGTGTAAAGATCTGTTGTAAASAGTGCACAGGTCCAGAATTCGACAGAGAGTCGAAGAAACTCTGTAAAGAAGTCGAAAGACAAGAACAAAGGAATGTCAGGGAGGCGGGAAAGATTTATTTTCAAGAATATTTAGATTTGAGGTTGATGAATTTCCCAGAAAATCTAGAAGTTCTTGGGCAATCAAAATCTTTGAGAAGATAAAGCTCAAGAGAGATATCATATTCCAAGAAGTGCGAACGAGATCCAAACAGAATCGCGAGAATGATAAAGGTCGAAGCCTTTAATCTTTTGAAAATATTCTAAATTAGAAGAAGTGTAAGCTTAGGGGAAAAGATCTGGATCGTCCAATCAACGTCTGGACAATGAGGAGTGAGCGTAAAGGATAAGATCTCAGTAATCCGATCTAAGTGCAAAGAAAATATCTCAGTCGTTCGATCTGAGCACCAAAGAAAAGATCTCACTCATTCAATCAGAGCACAAAGAAAGGATCTCAGCCGTCTGATCTGCGCACAGAAGGATCATGGTCATTCGATCAAGGTAAAGTGTACTAACATTAAAGATTTGAAAGTGTACAGGAGAATCGGACTTACAAAGTTTCGAAATCATCGGAACTGTCCATCGTCAAGGGAGACACATGGTGAGAGATCAGCATTTCATTGACTCGTGACTTAGAGAATTCTAAAGCAGAGTTAGAAGAACTAGTGAATCACGAAATCGCGACTTGATCGCAGCCGTCGATCGAAGGAATATTGTGGACCATAGATATGATCTTGTCGGGAGTTCGCAACTCGGGAAATCAAAAGTCAGAGTTATGGGAACTCACAAAATTGTAGTTCGCGAAAATATATGAGTCGTCAAATCGAGGAGAGATCTGGACCGGTGATCCATTTCAAGAGAAGGAGATATCGTAATTTTGCATATCGAGAGAAGGGAAGTATGCAGTCTTCCAAATTAGCGAAACACTAAGTCCCGATATGCGAAAAGGATATCTGGACCGTTCGATCATGGGGATTATGGACCGTTAATCTAGTAAGCGGAACTCACAAGTTCGGGTTTTGAAAGGACAAGCAAGCGAGCTTCGCGAAATGAGAATTTGTGAAACACTCAAAATATTTTCCCATAGTCATAGCGAAGGGTCACATCAGTGAAGGAGGATAGAGAGGCTATCATGTGCTAAGCTCCTATCTGGATTTCAGAAGTCGGGAGAGTCGGGGTGACACATATGCAAAGGCCCGATACGCAAAATTGCGACGTGCCTTTCATTTAGCCGACTGGTTACAGCCTTGGACACGTAGAGGGAGGGGCTTAACCAGGAGAACTAGCACCTAAATATGTTGAAGTTTTAAAAAGCGTTGAAGAGAAGCCTACGGGTTCCATTGAACATGTGCCTTAAGAAGAAGGGGGCCTATTCAGTTGATTGAAGGTTCTCGAGAGACCAAAGAGTCAATCAGACTCAGTTTCTTGATCGATCCTAGACCGAGAGGTCGCACAACCCTTAGAAGAGGAGGGGGGTCTGCATCACGTTGCACGGAAAAATATTAGTGTGTGGGTCTCCACGCTAAAATTTGGCGCTGCACAATGCAGAGTGGCATTACGCGGAAAAATATTGGCGTGCGGGTGTGCGTGCTAAAATTTGGCGTTGCACGGTGTAGAGTGGAATTGTGTGGAAAAATATTGTCGTGCGGGTGTGTGCGCTAAAATTTGGCTCTACGCGATGCAGAGTGGCACTGCGCGGAAAATATTGGCACATGGGTGTGCACACATAAAATTTGGCACTTTGCAGCGCAGAGTGGTAATGCGTGGAAAATTTTGACGCATGGGTTGTGCACTAAATTTAGCATTGCGTAGTGCAGATTGAGTGGCGCATGCATAATATTGGAGCGTGCAGTGTGCACACGCATCATAATGGCATGCGTGGTGTGCGCAGTATTGACAGAGCGCAGAGGAATTATGTTGGTGCATGCGTAATGTGAGTATATGTTGTTGCGCGACAATTTAGTTAATGGTGCGCGTGGAGTACTGGTGCGCGGTGGAGGCGTACTAAACTTTGACATGGTGCAGTGCGTAGATTGCAATGCGTGCAAAATATTAGCATGTGACACAAAAATTGTGCGCAAAATGTATTAGTGCACGAACCAAAATTGTGCGTGGTGTATAGTGGCATGTGACACAAAAGTAGTGTGCCCCAATTATTGGCACAACATAGAAGTGATCCACATTGGTTATAGGTGCGTGGAACATGCACTACCTTATGGTGTTGCTGCACATGCTAGATATGGGTGTACAGGTTGAAATTTGTGTGCGTAAAGTCGTTTGGATAGTCTACAATAGCAGAAAACTAGTGCATTTCCGTGACATTTTATATTGTTTGAAGGTCATGTTTTTGCAGTGCATTTTTTAGTCCCTAAACAACGTTTTTAGCTACTCAAAAACCCCGGGAACAGAGTGTACCAAGGGACACTATCTCTTTGTAGCTCAAATGAAAGAGCTCGGAGAGAGATTTCTAATGGTGTAAATTGTTCGTCAAACGAAGCTTTTATGAAGAAGTTACAGGACAAACAGTGGAGGGTAAATTTTAAGACCCAACTAACTTCGAAGGGCCATAACTTTGTGCTCAAGACTCAGATTGAGGCACAGGAGAAGTATATGGAAATATATTGAACCATAGAAGACATTACTAGAGCTGAATTAAATTTCTGGGCATGTTAAAAATGTTTAAGATGGCAAGGAAGGTACCTGTAGCATTCCAGACCAAAAACACTAATTGGCCTAGAACTTCAACAAGTTGTAACTAGCAGCCCATAACCCAGAAAGAGGTCAAACTTGCACAGTCTATCCAAAATATGTATATGAATAAATCCAATTGATATCCTACTAAATATACAATGGAGTAGGTACAAAAATGCATAATTACAACACATAATTAAACCAAGTTGAAGAGTGAACAGAAAAATTAATGGACAATTTTCAAATGACCATAACTTTCTGCTCAAGACTCAGAATTGAGAATAGAAGCAGGAATTGGAAAGGTATTGGACAGTAGAATATAATTATTCACCCATAAAATTGAAATAGGAATTCAATTTTTAGGAAACCATAAGAAATAATTCTGATGCATTATTGAACCAGAATGGTTCATATTTTCATGAAATTATTGAAACAGTTAGCATGACAAAGTTCTGTTGGTTGCACATTTTGCAGAGTTAACAAAAACTAGATCAAAATAGAGTACAAAACCTGAGATAGAAGGGTATGATAGTGAAATAATACACAGAGGAGTTATACAAGATGAACATCAAAGTTGGACAAAGAGAGAGGGATGAAGAAAAAGTTGTCAAATATATAAATGGCCTGAGGTATGAAATCCAGGATGAGATCAACATGATGTCAGTTAGGATAATAGAGGATTCTTATCTCTTAGCGTTGAAGGAAAAAGAGAAGTTGGCTAGAAAACAAAGCTAGTGAGGTAGAGGTAGAATCGCAGTCCTGAATAAAGGAAAGGGAGTTCCCCACGACAATAAGCATAACTCCAAGAATGAGACTGAAACCCCATACAGTCACTCAGAAAGAGGAGGAAGTTCCCCAAGAAGATAGGGTAGTAGGAGAAACTCTTCTATAGGAAGAGGCAGAGGAGGAATAAGGTGTTATGCATGTGGAAAGATAGGGCACATGTCTTGTGAATGCCCCTAGAAAAAGAAAGAGGGACGAGAAGCTCACATTTCGGAAGCACAAAGATGGAATGTTGAAGTAGAAGCAGAAGAGGATGGAACATCCCTCATGATGAGAAAGGTTCTCTTAAAACCAGAGGCAGAAGTTCAAAATCCAGTACAGAGGAACAATCTATTCAGGATAGCTTGCAAGACTAAAGACAGAGTATGCAAGATGATAATTGACAGTGGGAGCACTGATAACCTAGTATCCACAGAGATGGTTCAGAAATTGGAGCTAGATAAAACTACACACCCAAAGCCGTATAAAGTCTCATGGTTGCAAAAATTACACCGGGTAATGGTTACTAAACAATGTTTGGTTGAATTTTATATAGGAGGATATAGAGATGAAATTCTGTGTAATGTAATTCCCATGGATGTATGCCACATTTTGTTGGGAAGACCATGGCAGTTTGACAAGAATTTCATTCATGAAGGGAGGAAAAATACATACACCTTGGAGAAGAATGGTAGGACACACATGTTTTTGCCAATAGAGGAGAAGAAAGTGAAAGAGGAAGCCAGCACAAGCATACTTCTCATCAGTGGGAAGGAACTCCTGAAAGAAGTCAAGAAAGAACAAGAGATGCAGTTTGTTGTGGTGAGGAAACCCAGAGTTATCCTTACTATTACTTCGATGTATGATTTACCTGAAGAAGTTCAAGAATTGTTGGATAATTTTGTTGACATAGTGGTGGATGAGCTGCCTAACTCATTGCCACCCATCAGAAGTATCAACCAACATATTGATTTGATACCAGGATCAAGTCTTCCAAACAAATCAGCGTACAGATTGACACCTCGAGAGAATGAGGAGGTAAAGAACTAGGTCCAGGAATTGTTAGACAAGGGTTTGGTCAGAGAGAGCTTGAGCCCATGCACAGTACCAATTGTGTTGAGTCCAAAGAAAGATGGTGGATGAAGAATGTGTACAGACTCAAGAGCCATCAACAAGATCACTATCAGAAGATGTTTGATTCTGCAGGAATTTCAGGTAAAGACCTTAGGGTTTGAACACCTTGAGGAAATGTACAGTGATGATCCAGATTTCAAGGAAGCATACGAAGCATGCGCGAATCCTGTGTTGAGAGATAGGAGCTAGTGGAAAGAGTATATGATTCAAGAGGGATTGGTGTTCAAGGTAAATCAATTGTGCATACCAAAATTCTCAATGAGGGATAACCTTTTGAAGGAAAAACATAGTGGAGGATTGGTTGAACATTTTGGCCATGATAAGACATTTGCATAGTCGAGCAGTTCATACTATTGGCTAGGTATGAGAACAAATGTGATAAAATTCATGAACATATGTAGAATCTACCAACATGAAAAAGGTAAAAGATAGAACACTAGAGTGTATCAACCGTTTCCCATATGAAACAAGCCTTGGGATGAAATAAGCATGGATTTTGTGTTGGGATTGCCAAGAACACAAAGAGGATGTGATTCCATATTTGTAGTGGTGGATAGATTTTCAAAGATGGCACACTTTATCCCATGCTAGAAGACTAGTGATGCAACACTTGTTGTGAATCTGTTCTTTAAAGAAGTTGTGAGACTTCACGTCCTACCCAGAAGCATTGTCTCGCATAGAGACACGAAATTTGTTGGTCATTTTTGGAGAACACTGTGGAAGAAGTTAGGGACAGATTTTTCCTTCAACTCAACTTATCACCCTCAAACATATGGATAGATTGAGGTGGTAAACAAAAGTTCAGGAAACTTATTGAGGAGTCTGGTCACTGAGCATCATAATCAATGGGATCAGATTCTGCCACAAGCAGAGTTTGCATACAATGACTCACCAAACAGGAGCACTGGAAGAGATCGTTCCAAATATTGTATGGAATGCAACCTAGGGGATTATCTGAGTTGAGAGACTTGGAACAGAGTGAGATCAGAAGCGTTGGAGTAGAAGATTTTTCTGCAGAAATGCAAAAACTCCATCACCAAATCAAAGGGTAGTTACAAAGTTCTATCCAAGAGTACAAACACAGAGCTGATCAACATCACAGAGAACTTCAATTTGAAATAGGAGATCAGGTTCTGACACATGTCAGAAAGGAAAGGCTCCTTAAGGGGACATATAACAAGCTAAAGATGAAGAAGATAGGGCCATGTAATATCTTGAGGAAGTTTGATGAAAACGACTATGAGATCGAGTTGCCAGATGATGTGGGCATATCGCCCATATTCAATGTCTCAGACCTGTATCCTTACAGGAAGGATGACACAAAGGGATCAACAGATCAAGAGAAGATTCAGTGGGAGAAACAAATGCCTGTACCAGAAAAACCACAGATGGAAAAGATCATTGATCAGAGGATTGGTAAGAAGACATGAAGGAAGCCCTATTTTGAGTATCTGGTCAAGTGGAAGGGACATCCAATAGAAGATGCCAGTTGGGAGGGTGAAGCTAATATCTAGAAGCATGGAAAGTCAGTGGAGGATCTCATGGAGAGGATTCCATGAATTTTTTCCTAGTGAAGTATGATGAAGGAGCATCGTCAGCAAGTACACGTCGCAGGACAACTCGGTGCCTAAGAACCAATCTGGAGTCTCGAACACTAGACAGTACTACAAATATTTTGAGGTTGATAGAAACAAAAAAAGGAAAGATCACACGTGTAGAGAGAATGAGAACGCGTGCCCTGGGAGTTAACCCTAGTCTCAATGTAACCACAATTAGGTAGAAGTTAGTATATTTTATTTTGTATAAAGAGAGGTTTTGTACACCCTAAAGAGGGGTTACTAGAGTTATGAGAAAGCAGGAATTTGTGAACAGTAGTTGTTGTTCTGATTTTAGCTGTAACCGTTTTCTTGATTTTGAATGGAGATAACAGAGGAAAATTGATCCAAATGTGGGAGACTATTGTTGCTTGCAATTCTCTGTTATTATTGTTTGTATCAAGAATGAATGAATCTTTCTACGAGTGTATGTGGCTTTAATATGTTTTTATAATTCTCAAAATCGCTTTTCTTCATGAGCCATGAAAAGTTTGCACACAGTTCGCAAGGAGTGCGTTGACAGGGTCTTTTTCGACGCGTAAAGATCAGGAGAAATAGCGTAATATTCCCTTTGCAAGGAGTGCAAAGTGACTGCTGCAAGGAGTGCACAGTCGTTCACAAGAATCCAGATCTTGTGTAAGAATATCTTGCAAGGAGTGCACAGATCTAGAATTCAGTCCACAAGGAGTGTGTTGACTGAGTCTGTCTCGACTCATAAGCTCAGGAGGAACAGTGTAAGGTTTCTTTGCAGGAAGTGTAAAGAAACTACCGCAAGGTGTGCACAGTTGTCACAAGAACCCAATTATTGTGTAAATATATGTTGCAAAGAGTGCACAGGTCCAGAATTTGATGGAGAGTCGAAGAGACTTCGTAAAGAATTCGAAGGACAAGAATAGAGGAACATCAGGGAAGCGGGAAAGAATTATTTTCAAGAATATTTGGATCTGAGGTTGACGAATTTCCCAGAAAATCTAGAAGTGCTTGGGAGATTGAAATCTTTGAGAATATCAAGCTCAGGAGGGATAACACTTTGGAAGAAGTGTGAACAAGATCCAAGAAACAGACTCGCAAGAAGGATAAAGGTCAAAGCCTTTAATCTTTCGAAAATCTTCTAAATTAGAAGAAGTGTAAGCTCGGGGAAAAATATTTGGACCGTCCGATCAATGTCTAGACAATGACGAGTGAACGTAAAGGATAATATCTCAAATGTCCGATCAAAGCACAAAGAAAATATCTCAACTGTTCGATCTGAGAACCAGAGAAAAGATCTCAGTCGTTTGATCAGAGTGCAAGGAAAGGATCTCAGCCACCTGATCTGCACGTAGAAGGATTGTGGTCGTTCGATCAAGGTAAAGTGCACTAAAATTAAAGCTTTGAAAGTGTACAGGAGAATCGTACTTACGAAGTTCTGAAATCATCAAAACCATCCATCATCAAGGGAGACATGTGGTGAGAGATTAGCATTTCATTGACTCGTGACTCCGAGAAGTCAAAGGCAGAGTTATAAGAACTTGTGAATCGTAAAATCACGACTTGATCGCTATCGTTGATCGAAGGAAGATTGTGGACCGTAGATCTGGTCTTGTCAGGAGTTTGCAACTCGAGAAATCAGAAGTGAGAGTTCTGGGAACTTACAAAATCCAAGTTTTCAAAAATATCTGAGCCATCGGATCAAGGAGAGATCTGGACCGATGATTCATTTCAGGAGAAGGAGATATTGGAATTTTGGATATCGGGAGAAGGAGATATCAGAATTTTGGATATCGGGAGAAGGGAAGTGCGCAGTATTCCAACTTCACAAAACACGAAGTCCCGATATGTGAAAAGGAGATCTAGAACATTGGATCATGAGGATTGTGGACCGTTGATCTGGCAAGCGGAACTCGCAAGTTCAGGTTTCGAAAGGACTAGCAAGCGAGCTTCGCTAGTGTGTTTTTTAGTCCCTAAACAACATTTTTAGCTACTCAAAAACCCCAAGAACAGAGTGTACCAAGGGACACTATCTCTTTGTATCTCAAATGAAATATCCCGGAGAGATATTTATAATGGTGTAAACCATTCGTCAAACAAAGCTTTTATGATGAAGTTACAGGACAAACAGTGGAGGGTAAAGTTTAAGACCCAACTAACTTCGAAGGGCCATAACTTTGTGCTCAGGAATCGGATTGAGGCACAGGGGAAGTCTATGGAAAGATATTGAACCATAGAAGATAGTACTAGAGATGAATTCAATTTTTGGTCATGTTAAAAATGCTTAATATGGAAAAGAAGGTACATGTATCATTCTAGACCAAAAACACTAATTGGCCTAGAACTTCAACAGGTTGTAACTAGCAGCCCAAAACCCAGAAAGAGGTGAAACTTGGACAGACTGTCCAATATATATATATGAATAAATCCAATTGATATCCTACTAAAAATCCAATGGAGTAGGTACAAAAATTCATAATTACAACGCATAATTGCACCAAGTTGAAGAGTGAACAGAAAAATTAATGGACAATTTTTCAAATAACCATAACTTTCTACTCAAGACTCGGAATTAAGAATGGAAGAAGGCGTTGGAAAGGTATTGGACATTAGAATATAATTATTCACTCAGAAAATTGATCTGGGCATCAAATTTTTAGGAAACCATAAGAAATAATTATGATGCATTAGTGAACCAGAATGGTTCATATTTTCATGAAATTGTTGAAATAGTTAGCCTGACAAAGTTCTATTGGTTGCACATTTTGAAGAGTTAACAAAAACTAGATCAAATAAGGATCAACACAGAGTGCAGAGGAATAGAATATGCATAAGGAGATTATAGCCAGGAATATGAGATCATAGGGATGGATGTCCATATGATCATTGAAGGAACAAACTCCAATGGACATGGAGAAGGAAGGGATGAAAACATGAATATCGTAGAGACCATTAAAAATTTGCAGAAGGATGTCCAAATCCATAGAGATGATAATGAAAGGCTTATGAGATCCAAGGAGCAACACGAGCACTTCATTGTGAAGTTAATTCATAGCTTGAACATAATAGAAAAGAAATTGGATTAGGAGAGTGGCTCAAGCAAATAAGGAAGTCACGGGTCTCCTGATGAGAAAATAAGAACAAGAGGTGTGAGCATAAATCACCATCACTCCCCAAGGAATTCCAATAGGAGAGCGCACAATATCTCAATTTCATCCCATGTTAGGAAGCATAAGAGGTCTGGGTGGATGAGCTACGAGGAGAAATGAACAAAATCAAACCTCCTACATTTGATGGTGGTCACAAGAAGGATGAAGATGCAAAGACATGGTTGTTGGGCATGATAAAGTATTTTCAATTGCATAATTATTATTCTCATGCAAAAGGAATAATTTCCATCTATCAACTCAAGGGAAAGGAACCCATGTGGTGGGATCATCTTGTGTAGGTGCAACACATTAAAGAGGAAAGTGTTACTTGGAAGTAATTCAAGAAGTATTTTGAAAAGAAATACTTGACTAAGAGATACTATGACAAGAAAATGAAAGAGTTATTTGAACTCAAGCTTGGGAGTATGACCGTAGATGAATATGAAAGAAGGTTTTTAGAACTGTTGAAGTATGTTTCTTTTATAAAGGATGAGACAATTAAGATTCAAAGGTATTTGAGTGGATTTTCATCATTCATCAGTGACAAAATACAATATGATGATCCCAAAACATTGGAGGAGACCACAAGGGGAGATAAATACCTATATGATCAACAAAAAGCAAGGCAAACCTTCCAAAAATCTTTGGAAGACAAAAATAATTTCAAGATGTATTAGAGGAAGAAGGGAACTAATCCACCATTCTTCAAAAATAATCCTCGGGGACAACCAACTTCCAGAGAACCTCGAATGATGGAGACAAGAGTTCAAAGGCCAAGGAAACCACCTATTCAATGTTGGAGTTGTAAAGGAGATCAAATGTTTAGAGATTGTCCTCACAGAGGTGAAAAGGTGAGGATTGTTCACAATGTACAACAAGATGAAACAGTGGAAGACATGGGCAGAAATGTACCAAGGATCTATGAAACCCTGGAAAAAAAGCAAGTAGAGTATCAGTCACATATGATTGAAGTGGAAGGTATGATCAACAACCAAGCCATTACTATTTTAATTGATTCAAGAGCTAGTCATAGTTATACAGATCCTAAGAAGGTGGAAAGTTTGCATTTTCCAAGAAGCCAGAATGGAAAATCTTGGTTGGTGCAGCTGGCTACTAGAGACAAAAGAAAATTTAATGAGATGATTAAGTCATGTCTTATGGACATGAATGGACTGAACACCAAGGAAAATTTGAACATATTGACTTTAGGTTCCTATGACTGTCTAATTGGGATGTTGGTTGGACCAACATCATGATATCCTAGATTGTCATAATAAGGCATTTACTCTCTTGGATGAGGAAGGGAACCTAAGGACAATACAGGGAATTCCTAGGGCGTAACCATTAGAGAAATTTCATCATTGCAGCTAAAGAAATGTTACAGAAAAGGGTGTCAATTATTTGAAGCACATATGGAAGAGACACCTAAAGATAAGGTGTCAAATATTGAATATTATGCAGTCCTAAAAGAGTTTGAAAATGTGTTTAAGGATACCAAGATTACCCCCTAAAAGAGACATTGATTTCTCCATAAATTTGATACCTGGAGCAACTCCAATATCCAAGACTCCATACATTATGAGTACACCAGAATTGAAGGAGTTGCAAATGCAACTTGAAGAGCTCCTAAAGAAGGGGTATATACGCCCAAGTGTGTCACCTTGGGGTGCCCCAGTATTATTTGTGAAGAAAAACGATGGAACATTGATACTTTGCATTCACTTTAGGCAATTGAACAAGGTAACTGTGAAGAATAAGTATCATTTCCCAAGGATCGATGACCTCTTTGATCAGCTGAAAGATGAAAAAACATTCTCTAAGATTGATCTTAGGTCAGTTTATCACCAAGTAAGAATTAAAGAAGAAGACATTAACAAGACTACTTTCAGAACAACGTATGGTCATTATGAGTTCACATTGGTGCCCTTTGGATTATCAAATGCACTATTTGTCTTCATGTGTTTAATGAATCGTTTTTTCAAAGAATACTTAGATAAGTTTGTCATTGTATTTTTAGATGGCATTCTTATATATTCTAAGTCAAAGGAAGAGCATGAACAACACTTTAGGATGGTATTACAAGTATTAAGGGAGCATCAGTTGTAATCCAAATTGAGCAAGTGCTCATTTGATCAGAAGCAAATTCATTATTTGGGATATATCATTTCAGAGGATGGGAAAACAGTGGATCCTGAGAAGATAGAAGCCATTAGAGGATGGTCAGTGCCAAAGAATGTGACAG
Organism: Picea glauca; assembly: GCA_000966675.3. NCBI lineage: Eukaryota > Viridiplantae > Streptophyta > Pinopsida > Pinales > Pinaceae > Picea > Picea glauca. The sequence continues at coordinate 120,670 of JZKD02S1599292.1, read as the reverse complement.
AGGTCATATCATTCATGGGCCTTGCATGCTACTATAAGATATTTATTGAAGGATTCTCAAAGATTGCACACCCAATCACTTCCTTGCAAAAGAAGGGTGTAAAGTTTTAGTGTACATTGGATTGTGAAAAGAGTTTCCAACACTTGAAGCAATTATTAACAAGTGCTCAAATACTAAGGATTGTAGATCCAAATGAAGAATTCATTGTATGCACATATGCATGTAAAGAAGGACTTGGTGGAGTCCTCCGTCAAAATGGGTTTGTTGTATGTTATGAATCAAGGAAGTTGAAGGAGCATGAAAGGCATTATGCCACTCATGATTTGGAGTCGACATCCATAGTGCATGTCTTGCAGAAGTGGAGGCACTACCTTATAGGGAAAATTTTTGAGATGAGAACAAACCATAATGGTCTGAAATATTTATTTGATCAACCAACCCTAAATGTTAGGCAAAGAAGATGGTTAGAATTTCTCAGTGAATATGACTTTGATATAAAGCATATCAAGGGGAAAGAGAAAAAAGTGATTGATGCACTCAACAGAAGAGTGCATGAGTTGCATGCTACAACCTTTAGCATGTACCAATCAGATTTGAAATACAAAATTTTTGAGGCTACAAAATCAGTTTTGCAATACAAGGAATTAGTGGCAAAATTATAGCAAGGTATTTTGCAACGGAAAATTGAAGACTATAAGCTAGAAAACGATGAAATTCTCTTGTACAGGGGAAAAATTTATGTACCAAATTGCCAAGAATTGAAAAATATGATATTGAGAGAAATGCATATTGTACCTTATGTTGGGCACCCGGGTTATTAGAAAACTATTGCAGCTGTCAAGAGCCAATATTATTGGTCAAGCATGAAGAAAGAAGTTGTTGATTTTATTGCCAAATGTTTGGAATGTTAAAAGGTAAAGGCTGAGAATAGACACCCATCTAGTTTGCTTCAGCGATTACCCATTACTGAGTGGAAATGGGAAGTTGTAACAATGGATTTCATCACTAAACTTCCCAAAACAAACAAGCAACATGATTTTATCATGGTAGTGGTGGATAAGCTTACTAAAGATGCCCATTTTATTCTAGTAAATCTCACTCACAAGGAAGCCAACATTGATGATGTTTATTTGAGAGAAATTGCTTGATTACATGGTATACACAAGAAAATTGTGTCTGATAGAGATCCAAAATTTACATCAAATTTTTGGAAGGGATTATTTAATGGATTTGGAACAAATTTGAATTTTAGTACAACTTAGCATCCAGAATCAGATGGAAAAACAAAGAGGGTGAATCAAGTGATTGAAGATATGTTGAGGATGTATGTGATGGATAAACGATCAAATTAGGAAGACTACCTACACTTAGTAGAGTTTGCTTATAACAATGGGTACCAAACATCTCTAAAGATGAGCCCATTTGAGGCACTTTATGGAAAAAGGTGAAACACACTGGTAAGCTGGGATAACCCAACAGATAGAGCAGTGGTTGGACCATATTTACTCAGGGAAATGGAGGAGAAAATGTTGAAAATAAATAAATAAAATTAAAAGTTTCCCAAGATAGGAAGAAAATCTATGCTGATAAGGGCAGAATTCACAGAGAATTTAAAGTGGGGCACCATGTATTCTTGAAGGTTAAGGCCAAAACAAATTCACTAAAGTTGGGAAATTGTTCCAAGTTGGCAGCTAGATATTGTGGACCATTTGAAATCCTAGAAAGGATTGGTCTAGTATCTTATATGATTTCATTGCCTGCATCTATGTTTGTTCATAATGTATTCCATGTATCATTGCTCAAGAAATATATACCTGATGCTAATCATGTAATTGAATGGAATGTGATTCGGGTGGAGAAAGAAGGTGTTATCCAAGTGCATCTAGCATGCATTCTGGACCGGAAAATCAAACAGCTCCTGAATCGATCCATAGGTCCTGTAAAAGTGCAATGGACCTGGTATGGTCTTGAGGATGCTACTTGGAAGCATGAGGATGCAATGCGGGAAGAAAACTCGCATATTTTTTAAGATTTTGGAAATCTTGTTGATATGTGTACATAATGCACTGAGGACAATGCATAAATAATGGGAGGGGATTGTAATACCCCTAGGCCGAACCCAATTGTAAATATAAATGAAAATGTACTTAATATGGTGAGTTGTTTGATATCATTTTTGTATGCACCTTCCATGGTATAGTGCACACATATACTGCACACTAAAATGATGAAGTGTGCACATTCCAGGATACCGCGTGCAACAAAATTAAGTACGCACGATTTTGAGGCTAGGGAGCCTTTGTGTATATGTTGTGCTTTATAGGCTGATGAGCCAGTTATTATAAGCTAGGAGGCTTATGTGTTGAATTAGGCTGCAGATCCTAGATGTTAAAGTCCAATGAACCTATTTTTGTATATGTCTTATCATTAATATAAAATACATCGTTGTGTGTAGACCGACCACGATAAAAGAGAATGGGGGACTAAACTCCACTAGTTAGGGAAAGGGGGGGATAAACGTTAAGGAAAAGGGGCTAAGCTAGGGAGCTTAAGCCAAAAATGAATATTATATTAATGTTCCTTAAAGTATAAAGTATGGATAATTATTTTATCCTAAGTTCTAAGGATGGGGACAAGTGGGCCAAAGTAGCTCCCAACATGAAAAGTGTCAAGTTGGGAACATGCATACATATAGTTTGGACTTAGTTCATTTTTCATTCATCCAGTCATTCCATCATCATTCACTCACTCATTGAGATTTCCTGTGTACCTTTCTATTACTATCATTGTACCCGTACCCATATCCATACCCATACCTGTATCTGTACCTGGTTAGCCTCGGAGCTGGAATGAAGAAGCGGGTTGTTAGGCCCATGAGATATTGAAGAGGTGGGTTGTCAGGCCCGTGAGAAAATTCTCTCTGGGTGAGAGAATTGTTGGGAATTGATTTCCCGAAGGTGCCAAACTGCAGCTAAAGGGATTTGAGACTTCCTATCCGGCTTGTTGTTGAAACCCTGGAAGGGAAGTGGGGCAGTCGAGGGACTGTTGAGCAGAGAAGGGTGACACTTCCTAGGGTAGGACAAGCATGTAGGGAATGAGGGATTGTAGGTTGTTAGTTTGAGTTTGCACCTGTAACAGAGTCTTTCCTATTGTCTGAGATACGTCAGCCTAGTTAGAAATCCATTTACCCATGTGGAGTTTAGTCCTAGCTCGGGGGTGACACACTGCTGAGAGTGATGAGAAGTATGGTCTAAGGATGGAAGGTTCTTGGAAGTTCTGCACGCAGTTGGTGATATTCTTACTAAGATAAGTGTCAATTGTGCGTTAATTTATATGTTGCATTATTACTTATGTGTTTATTTTTATGGGTTTTTCATGTGTGTGGTATATACCTATCTTTATATTTATGGGTATTTCCTGTCTATGCTACATGTATATGTTTACTATTATTTCCATATGAATCTGTGCATTTACATAATGAATTTGTCTGTTTTGAGTTTTATATATAAAGTTCTACAAGAGTTTCTGTGTGTATATGTTTTAATTTGCATACAGTTCGAAAATTTTTACATGGCATAGCCCAGTTGGATGTTGGGGATGTTACAGTATGGTGTCAGAGCATTTTCTGGAGTAGCATGGCACGGCCTGGGTGGTCGGGTATGTTACATAGGGGATATATGGGTTGGGTCAATAAGAGGAATTTATATCAAAGAGTTAAAAGGATTAAAGCCTATAAGGGTTAATGATTATGATTAATAGGTGTTCCAAGCCAAGTATCAAAGGGTTATGGGTTATTGGGGTTATATCTAAAGGGTCACATGGTTTAAGGATTTAGTATTATATGTTTTGGGTTATAAGGGTTATATAGGTTAAGTTTAAGGTTTATAGTACTTATGGGTTAGAGGTTATAGAAGTAATGGTTAAAACGATTAATTGGTAGAGTTTAGGTTTTAAGGGTAATAAGAGTTATATGTGTAGAAGTTTATAAATTTTATACAATATTAGGTATTCTTGTTAGGGATTATAATGTTGCAATGTTATAAGCAATATGGGCTATAATACTTAATGTTTTAGGTTATAAGACTTAACATTTATAGGGAATACACATTAAAGGTGCTAGTGATTGTAATAGTTAGGGAATAAGGGTTATATGGATCAATTGTTCTTGTGGTAAAGAGTTAGTTAGGCTAGGGGTTATAACATTTATTTGGATTTGTGGTTATATATATTAATCATTATGGATGAAAATTTATATCGGTTATGAAATTTAGGTGTTAGGGAAACATTTTATAGATGTTAAAGTTTAGGGGTTATAGGGGTTAATAAGACATGCTATAAATGTTAGTGTTTATTTATGATGATTTAATGTTATATGGTTTGTATGTTATAAGTTATATTGGTTATATGTTATATGGATCATAATATTTAAGGTTTAGTGATTAAATTGGTCATGCTTATTGAGTTTAAGGGTTATAGAGTTTTTATGGGTTAGATATTATGTTTAATAGTGGCTATGTTAAAAAATATAGGCATTAGTGCTTATGTGATTTATGGATAAAATTTGTATTAAAATAATTTTAGATTAGAGGGATTAAGAGTTATAAGAATTATGTTTTACAAAGTGTTACAAACCATATGGTTTAGGGGCTACATGTATATTTTAAGTGGTTATAAGGAATAGTGGTA
>JZKD02S1599292.1:102927-115974 GCA_000966675.3 Picea glauca | reverse complement strand
GCAGCTTCAGCTGATTAATTGACATGTCCATTTATATATTTCTGGAAATTTCTTAAAACTGAAGTTTAAATAGACAAATCTTTTATTTTTTATTGTGTTTATTGTAGTCTTCTCCAGCGACGTGAGTGCTGCTCATTTAGCAATGGGGAATATGTGAAGGAAGGGTTAGCCGAACTAGAGCATTGGTGCTATGAAGCAACAGAAGAGGTTGATCGGCTGTCATTTCATCTTACTTTTCATGCTGGTACTCAGTGCCATGCTAGTTAATTGTGTTTAATGTTTTCTGGTTATGTTTTTCTTACCGGAAAGTATGGAAATAATGCAGTATGTAGGTACAGCTTGGGATGAACTCAAATATATCAGACAAGCAGTAGGATTTCTTGTAAGTAGAGTTCCGACCATTAAAATATTAATCCTAACTCTTTTTTATTCGAACGTTAATGTATTTGAGATTATTGTAAACTCAACTCCAGTAGTTGCCTAAAATGTTAACATGTTCTTTTGCATTATTTTCTATGGAGCAGGTCATAAATCAAAAGCCAAACAAATCCTTCGATGAAAGAGTCGTTCTGAGAACTTTCAAGTTGTCCTTGTACCCGCAATCTTGGAAGGACAAGCTAATGTGTTTGTTGTCCTGAATTTAATGTGTGTTCAGGAAGTGGTAGCAATGGATTTTGATTGTCCATAGGGAAATTTTAGACTCACTCCATAACTGATTTTCAAGAAATTTGACATATCTGTTGAGAACGAATTTCTTTGAAATCAGATTGTAGAGTTTGTAGGCTTTGGATGTTTCATTGTAGCCAAAAAAAATGCATTTCACTTCGATCATCAAGTTTCTTCCTCAATTCAGAAGGTATGTGAGCGAATGCAATGCATCCAAAGGTCCTAAGATGAGAAACATTCAGTTTTGTCCCACTCCATGCTTCTTGAGGGACGTTCATCTTGACACTTGTGGTTGGGGATTTATTCAGAAGGGTCCTTGCCATGTTCATTATAGTCTGGCTTTTCCTCTCGGCCACTCCATTTTGTTGTGGAGTATACCTGGTTGTGGTTTGCATGATTATGCCTTGTGATTTGTAGAAATTTGCAAATTATGTTGAACAATATTCTCCTCGTCCATCTGATCGGAGAACCTTAACATATTTCCCACTTTGTTTTTCAGCTTTAGCCTTTAACTCCTTGAATTTTGCAAAGGTTTCAGACTTGTGTCTGAGGAAATAGATCCATATTTTCCTGCTAAAGTAATAAAAAAATGTTAGAAAATAAAAGCTACCACCTATTGACTTTGTTTGCATTGGTCCACATAGGTTAATGTGAACTGGATCTAAGTTTTGTTTGGCTTGAGTGGAGGACTATGGAAAGCTTGTTCTCTTATGTTTTCCAATACTGCAAGACTCACATGGGGGATTTTTCTCTTTGAAGATAGGTAGACCTTGTTAATGTTTATGCCATTATTATAGTTCTTTGCATTTCATTAGATAAGATCATAATAAGAACAAGATCACTGAGAAATACACATTCACAAGAGACGCAACATTTATCCTGGGAAACCCTCTAGGGGAAGAAAACCCAGCAAAAACTTCCTTATCATAAATGGCTTATACAATGTTCAAGAGATAACTCAAAACAATACAGAAAGTCCTCCCCAAGAGATGCGCCACTCTTCTTCTCCTCTCTCCAACTTCTAATTGCAACTTGCCTCATAAGAGAATGAGCAAGTGAGTGTATGTTTGAAGTGAGGCGCTAGCCTCTTATTTATATCAAACTGGCACGTGTGAAAGGTCACCATCTGGCAGGGCCGACCTGTCACTCTGGGTGGGTAAACCCACCTTTAATTAATTCTGGGTCTTCCATTATAACTGTTGGGGCCGACTTCTTATTCTGCACTTTGTAATTGTCAAATGACCAATCCGCAAAAGGGGATTTGGTCCTTATACAATTACCGACATGATTAATCCTCAATGGGGATTAATCCAATAACAATAATAATAATAATGACATGATTAATCCACAATGGGGATTTAATCCAATAATAATAATGACTTGATTAATCCACAATGGGGATTTAATCCAATAACAAAATAATAATAAGAATGCTCTTCGCAGTTACATTATTTCAACAAACCTTTGACCATGGAGTGCTTCTGTAGAAGGCTTAGACTCTGAAAGGGAAAATGTCCAAATATTGCATGCCAAATCATAGTTTCATTGGGGGTGGATGGACTTTGTGCATAAGATTGGGTCAAATTTGCAGTTCTAAGGGTTAGAGGAAACATTTTATTCTTAGTCATGTGGATTTCAGAAATCAATTTTATGCTCGGGGGTTTGTCATATATCCTACATGAGGCTCCTTCAAAAAGTACCTTATAGCCATTTTCAACTAATTGTCCTACACTTAACAGATTGTATTTCAGATCGGGAACGTGATAAAATCGTTTATGTCTTTCTTTACATCTTGTTTAGTGAGAATAGGTACAGTTCCTTTTCCTTGAACTTTGACTAAAGAGTCATCCTCGAGTGTAATATCAGATGAAATAGAAGAATCAATGCAAGAAAGTAAGTCTTTTTTACCTGTCATGTGATTTTTTCATCCAATATCCAACAACTAGAGGTCCTTGTGTTGTTCTTCAGTTTTGTGACATGAGAGAAACATCCTATCGGAGGTGTCTCCTTCATGATTTGTGACATGGGCTCTACCTGAGTGATGATCTACTTGCTTCTTCCTACATTCAGATTCATAGTGCCCATACTTTTTGCAGTAATAGAATTGTATGCTTGCTTATCTCCTCCCTCTACCTCTTTGAGGCTAGAAATTTTGATTCTAGTTTTGATGTGTGAGACCTTCACCTGAGTGATTGTTTCTTGGACTTCTCCCTCTTCCTTTGTGACCTCTGCCTCTACCTCTCCCTATTCTGAAAGAGAATTGAGTCTTGAAGGAATTGGATGCTGACTCATATTCGAGATGCACTCTGGTCTCATGTGACAACAGAGAACCGATGAGTTCATCCGTTGAAAAATTTGACAAATACTTGGATTCAAGGATGGTTGTAACAACCATCTCAAATTTCTTTGGAAGACTTCTAAGGACTTTCTCAACAATCCTTTGACCAAGGATGGCTTCACCAGTCAACCTGGTCTCGTTTACAATTCCCATGACTCTAGTCGTAAATTGATCAACATTTTTAGACTCTGTCATTTTTAAAGACTCAAAATGTGTCCTCAAGGTCTGCATCTTGATTGTTTTGACCTTTTCATTTCCATGGTAGGTTTTACTGAGAATGTCCCAGGCCTATTTTGAGGTAACAACACCTATGATTTTTTAGAAAATCGAGTCATCCACTGAGTTTTGAATCCATAATTTGGCCTTATTCACTCTTTTCCTCTGTTCTTCCTGAGCAGTTCTCTCTTGATTGTTCATGGAAGCTAGATCTGTTGGATTTGGATCCACATAGCCAAGATCCACTGGATCCCAGAAATCTTGTGCTTATAAGAAGGATCTCATTCTGAGAGACCGAAATTCATAGTTCATTCCAAGAAGAATTGGCCCTTGTGTTGGTCCTAAATGGTTAGAGGTGGCCATTTTTGTAAAAAAAAATCAGAACAGAAAATAAGCCATTAGTAATGTTCGTGCTTTTTCTCAAGGATAAAGAAATACCTATGATATCACTTGATGCAAGAAGATGGGTCTTCTTTCGGTTTCATGTGTGTAAAACACACCAGCGAAGTTTTGAGCTCGAGCTACAGGAAATTTCTTGTTTCCTAGTATCGATCTTGCTGGATCTAATTATCTGAGCACAAGATCGTTCAAAGTCAAATCTCTTAGCTGTGTTATTTATCGACTATAACCCTTTAATGGCAAAAACAAAACTAGGCGCTCTGGGGATTTCTTTTTGACAAAAAAAAAATTTAACATTAAACCTTCATATGACCAAGGGCTAAGAACCACGTGCTCTGGGGCTTCGAGCTCCATGCATTTCGGGACTTCGAGACTTTCTACCCTTCTTATTTTCGAATATATAATTTGTGAACTTTCGAACAATAGGTAGCAAGATCAATGGTCCTCAACAAGCACTGAGATCAACAACTCAAATTCCATTGTTTCGAGCTTCGATGATTTTCGTTGTTCGCACCAACACACACATCACTCACAAAGTGTCGATCGCTGAAAAGGGAAGATCATATGACTCTTATTCCTCCACTAGATCAATGGCTTTGTGCCTCCTTCACACTTCGATCTTCAGATATTTTTCCACAACACCTTTCCATAAATCTCTTGAATCGTTGAATCGCCGAATATGCCCAAGTATTAAATCGACGGTCCTCAAGCTTCGATGAATGGACGATTCAGATTTCTTCTCTTCGGGCTTAAACGATTTCTTTTGGTCGTCCACACAACACGACCCTTTGTATCCCCCAACACCGAAATTCTGAAATGGTTGAGCGTTGAATGGATATAAATATCAACGACCCACAATGCTCAACCAACCAACACCCGAGATGTTTTTCGAGAATTCGGGAGTTTTCCCCCTGTCTGCTCGATGACGCAAATTTGTCGAAGTGTCGAATCTCTGGAGTGACATAATCTCCAAAGTGAAGTAAGTGTGATCCCAACGGTCCACGTGTTTTCTGAATGAGTGGTCAGGATCCACTTCAGTGCTTCGGCCTTCGAGGCTCTTTCCATCACTGCTTCACATTTCTCCCGGAGTGTCAGATCGTCGAACTGTCGAATGGCTTCCATGTGTCCAGCATGATCAATTGAATGGATTGACTCCGGCTCTTCGAAGCTTCAGGAGTTCGTGACTCAACACACCTTAGTTCTTCCAGAGTGCTGGTGCTCCGAACCTCCGGATCTAGCGCCACACGCCCACTGAAATCAACGGTCTCGATACTCTTCGGGACTTCAGGGCTTCAGGCCTTTTCACCCGCTTTACTTTTTTCCCCACCTCTAATTATATTCTGCGACATTCTTTCGCACAAGTTCCGCAGAAAAATACCCTTTATGAACCGTCATTGTTATAGCAAGATTGTCGCAACATCTTTAATTCGTAAATATTTATAGGTCACTGTCGTTGCAATTGCGACGAACATTGACCAAATCACTGTTGACTTTGTCAAAGAGTATAACGGTCATAATGGTTATATCATCGCTCTTGCGACGAATTCACACATTCGTCGAAAGAGAGACGATCGTCCATTATCTTCATGGTCATTGCAAAACAGACGAACATTTGATTCCGTCGAGGGAGCGACGAATACAGGATGGATTTATAACAAAATTGAAAATTTGAACTTTTTCTCTTGAATTTTGCGACGAAAAGGTACTTTCGTCACAAATTTTTCAATATGTAGTAGTGATTATATATATATATATATATGTTTACATGCAATAGTTAATTTGATCCCTATAATAAGTCAATGAGGCATAACCACAATGGAAAGCACATTAAAGAAAAAAAAAATAGCACTAAAGGCATAACCACGGTGGAGGATAGCTGCAATTTCACCTCCTTGATAACATCCATTTTATTTCCTACAAGAAACATGTCATCGACATAAAAAACTACATAAATGAAGTGATTAGCAACCTACTTGAAATATACACAGTGATCATCCCTACTTATTACAAATCCTAGTCCAATGATGTATGCATCAAACTTTTGGTACCATATCCTTGTTGATTTTTTGGTAGTTGCGGGAGGTAATAACCTCCAAGTGTAACTTTGTACTTAGCGTAGAATATTCCGGAAGAAAGAGAACCATGAAACAGATGTGGAATTACCATAGAAGAGAAGTTGACCCAAGGAGAATAATAATAAAGAAATAGAAAACCGCAGAAAGAGAAGTCGGCCCTGCTAGAAAAAGTCAAAGTAAATTATATTTTCTAGAAAATATAGGTTGACCCTATGGGAAAAGTTCATTGGTAGAATAAGTATAAATAAGGTGACTCCTTAGATCATTTGTACACTCTCACACACTCACTCAAAAAAAGGAGGGCACAAGTCTAAGGAGCAGTAGTTGCAGCAATTGTAGTTGCAGTAGAAGGAGGCACAAGTATGGAGAGGGTGGTGCAATAATTGTCGTGGTGTAATCTCAGTCTTTTTGGTATCTCTCTTGTGTGCTTATCTTGGTAAAGGTAAACTTTATTAGTAGAGTTATTTTCTCTTGGTATTGTATTGTTGTTGCAGCAATGTTGTTTTTGGTTAGGGTTTATCTATTGGTTCTAGTGTGGCCTGTCAAAATCATTCTATCTAAGAAAAGGTTATTATGCTTGGAGGTGGCATATGTGAATTCCTATGGTTGGGTGGAAATGATTTAACATTGTCTATGGTTAAATGAGCATACCAAAATTTTAACATGGTATCAGAGTTGGTTTTCTTCATAACAGTCTAACCTTTGGAAGGAAGATCCCCAGTTTCCCCCTTTGTCAAGCTCATTGAGAACTTATTGAACCCACTAAGAAGGTCACCTAAGTAGGGTGCATATTTCCCCTAGATCAGATCTCCAAAATTATTAAATTAAAAAAAATAGGGTTTCCTCATAAAACCTAGGTTTGTAGTGCCAGTTGCAGTTGTAGTACCAGTCACAGTTGCAGTGTCAGTTGTAGCACCAGTTGCAGTGCTATTTACAACACCAGTTGCAATAGCAGTTGCAGTTCCTCTGGTCCAGTGAAGTTTCTGATAAATCGTTGAGCAACTTGTTGAAAGGATGATGAAATTATTATTTCCTAGATAAACTCGCTAGCCATTCTTTTGATAGTTAGGGTTTCTAGTTTTGCAGCAGCAACAAACCCTGACCCAAATTCGTTGGGCACTTTCATTGAAGAGTTGGGAATATTTTTTGGTTTTCCTAGTGCACCTTACCTTAGAACATATACAACTACCTTCAAATTTCAAGTTGGAGCACTTTGAAGTTTTAATATTCGTCGTTGCTTGACATTGTTTTGCGCTCCTACCAGAGGTATGTACTTGTATATGTTTAAACTATATCATTATCTTAAAGGTATTTGCAAGAGAAGGGATTTTTTTTCCAAGCAATAATTGTAAATCCAGAGGGATCTCATATCCAACACATTCAGAGTAACAACACACTCCAGGTTTGATTGTTTTGATATACCTCTATTTGTTATGGTATTATTGTGATCTTATGAACGTCTAGGTTTCATTTTGATCTATTAAAGTTATGATTATTTTTGGTCAAATTTAAAGTTATAAGCTAACCTTAGTAAAAGTATTAGATTGATTGAGCTTGAGATTTTAGAGTTTATTTTCATTATATTCTCTAACTCAAAATTATGTCAAGAAAACATATTGTCTTAGTACAAGGGACAGGTTGGATAGAATACTTGTCATATTGAGTGAAGGAAATTGGGAAGAAAAGAAACAACACTCATTCTTGAAGATAAGATTCCAGGTTCCAGGTTTGATTGATTAAATTGATAAGTTTCCAATTTGCACATATCAAGTTTGACAATTGCTACATTACAAGAAAACAATATAGTTGTCACAACAATCTTTGAAAGGTTTTATTACTGCTAGATACAATGAATACTTGGTAGAATGTGAGTACTATTGATATAAATTCTTATTGTACTTGTTTGCAAGTTGAACTAACATCTCCTCTAGGAGATATTTCCTATTTTTCTTCCAGGTAGGTCACCTTGGTAATGTTATGATGATTACCATGAAATTGTCTTTTATTCTTGTTAACATGGATATGTTCTTATGAAAATGTTATTATATTGGAAATACTTTTTCTCTTGTTGCTCTTGTCTTGGGAAGGTTACCATGGAGGAATTATTGGTCACGACACTATAAGAGTGTTGTTCCTATTTCTTATTATTGCATTTTTATTTTGTCTCTTGTTCCAAGCAGGTCACAAGTGATAGCTCTAATAAGGAGCTATTGTGATGATTGTTCTCGTTATTGTTCTTATTATTATTATAAGAGTATTATTCTTATCTATTTTTTTCCCTTGTTGTTCTAGGAAGGTCACGGGTGATAACTCTGAGGGGAGCTATAGTGAAGGTTGCAGGAGGCAACATATTAGATGGTCTCTATTTTGAGACATGGAGCATAATATCCATATAATAAGTTGTATACACAACCGTATACATCCATGCACTGAATTCTGGAAAGAATGGTACTTTTGTTAGATACATAATATCTCAAATAGAGATTGATTGTAAAGAGAAGAAGGATCCAAAGATGACTTAACAGATCCCTCTAGTCTAGATGGTCACTCTTTAGATCATCGGGAAGAGTTAGTAGAGTCAGATGGACCTACCCAGAATTGTTGGAGTAACTAAGAAGAGACAATTATGGTCTCGTAACACTTTGCAGGATGCAATGATATATAGCATTGATGAGCCATATCATGAGAAGGAGATTATGGCTCCACGAGTGGTGAGGCAGGCGACCACACCGAATACCAGCTCAGAAGGAGCTAGAGTTCATAGGGATTCAAGCTTCAGAGGAAGCATGGAGACTCAGAGTGCGCCTGATCTTAGAGAGAGTCAGTGGCTTAGAGACTTTCATTCATAAAATATTCCTCCTCATATTCAGATGGGAGAGAGAGAGAGACATATTTCAATACTAACATACAGATTCCATGAGTTGAGGAGACTAGATTAAAGCTTCAGAGACTTCTAGGATATGTGAGATCTTCTGGGAGGATTCCCTTGTTTCAGTATACTTTGCTACAACAATAGAGAAGGAAGCCAGTCAGAAGAACTAGGATATGGATCTTTTCCTTGGTTATGAGACCAGAAGGGAAGTCAGTGGTGACTTCCAAGTTGATCTACAAGATCAAGCATGTTGCAGATAGTCATATAGAGATGTACAAAGATTGATTTGTGGCCAAAATATTCTCCCAACAAGAGGGAGAATATTATGATGAGACATTCTATCTTGTAGAAAGAAGTGTACATAGAGCTACCAAAAGATACATGAGAAGGAGTCTCATGTCTGCAGATTGAAGAAATATTTGCACGGGCTTAAGTAGGAACCCAGGAAAGGATATGTCAGGCAATTATTTTGATGATCCTGAGATTGGTTTCCTACACCTATGGTGACGAATATGAAATTATTGAATGATACATCTTTAAAGACAGTGGATGCCACCATGTATAGACATATGATTGGTTCTTTGATGTACTTAATGAAAAAAAGGCCAGATATATGTTTTACAATGAACACATTGAGTCAGTATATGGTCAAACCTAGAGGTGTTCACTTGATTGTATAAAAACATTGATGAGGTAATTGAAAGGTACAATCAACTATGGACTCATATATGTTTCAGATTATGTGATAATCCTGCAAGTCTATACTAATTCAGATTGGGATGGTAGTGTCGCAGACCGAAAGAGTACATCTGGATGGTGTTTTAGTTTAGGATCGGCTATGATCTCATGGTTTAGTAGGAATAAGACTACTGTGGCGCTCAGTACGACTGAGGCAGAGTATATAACAATGTGTTCAACTAGCAGCGAAACAGTGTAGCTTCAAAATCTGCTTGTAGGATTATTTAATCTCGAGTTACAGGTGACTTGTATCTGGAATAGTGTTAGGGTCCTAACCCGCACATAGGTATAACAATATATTTGGATGTAATAAATGTCAATATTAATAAGGCCTTTCAATAAAATAGAATAAGGCGAATGTAAGAAGACCTAATAGAAGCTTCCGCTTCTAGAAGGATCTTCCTCTAGATGCTTCTTTTTAGTATAAATAGGAGTCGAGGGTATGAGAACTCTAGCGTGGAGATTATTGTAATAGAGCTCTGCTCAACTGGAGGTTTCCCCCTCGAAGAGGCCCGTGAACATTGCTTTCAGATTCAAAGTGTTATTTCTATTTTTATTCTTATATCATTTCAATGTTATTGTGGTGAATGTTCTGGTTATATTGTTGTTATTCTACCATTACTAGCATTTTATTTTTGTTCTTCATACATTTTATATCTGGTATATTACAAGTGGTATCAGAGCACTTTCCTCGGCAGAAAGTGTGGGTTAATTTTTTTTTTCCAGGGTAGAGACGTATTCCGGTGTCTTTAAGCCACAAAGATCTTTCGTTACATGCATAAACCCGTGGTTGAGGGATTCATACATGCAGGAAATACAAGTGGTACTTAAGCGCACATCTGTTGGCCACCCTTGTAACCCCTTTTGGTACCCCTTCGAGTGGTAGCGTATCAGACAACACCTGTGTACGGATCGACCTAGATTATTTGAAGCCCTCTTTAGATAAATCGATCGGCCGCCTGACTGCTATAGTGTCACCGAGAACAACACTCGGGAAGATACTCTCTAGTACCTAGGTAGTTGGGTAGTACAGCTAAGGGTACGGTCTATCCTCCTTAGTTAGTGCCCTGAGATATTGGGCCAAGTACTATTGTTGGTCCCCGCACGTATATCAGAGAGCTATAGCACAGGGAAAACCCTTGTTTGTAGAACCCTTGAATACCTAACCCTTGGGGACAAAAACATAAACAAATTAAAACAACCAAGATCTATTGTCATGCAACTATGTTCAGGTTGCCAAGTAAATACACATTTCTTTTTGGTTAAGCATTTAGGCATTTCCTCTCTATAGTATTCTTCAGACCGGAGTATATCTCCATAAAAAAAAAAGACTGGAATTTTCATCACCATTATTTCAGACCTATTCCATTGGATTCATATCTTCTCCCTTATCACATTCATCCATATCATTTTTTCGGCAAAAATTTTTTACCCCACCCACCGCTTTTCAGTTCCCCCATCCTCATGGCCCATACTCATAGCCAAGACTTGGAAGATCGCTCCAACACCTTGCAATCCGGTCTCATTGAGACCCAACAAGAAGTGAAACAACTCAGTGCCAATGTCGCTGCCATCAATAAAACCATGTATTCCTTAATGGGAGAAATCAAACAAGACCTCACCACCCATCTTGAATCAGTTTTTTCAGCACTCTGCACCAAACTGCATATCCCTACAGATAACCCTTCCTCTTCCTCACCCCCACATACTGAAGGTGACCATTCCTCTCACTCCCATACCTTGCAGAACCATCACTTTCAACGGGACCTATGCCTTCCACGGGTGGATGTGAACAAATTTGATGGCTCAGACCCCACTGGTTGGGTAACCCAAATGGAACATTACTTCTCTTTATACAACATTACAGATGACTTGGCCAAACTCCGGTATGGTGTTCTCCATCTAGATCAAGAACATTGGCAATGGTGGCAATGGAGAACAAATTATCGTCAAGGGTATATTGCTTGGACACAATTTGTGGCAGAGCTTTATGAACGCTTTGACACTGACACCAACCATTTGGGCCATTTGACAAAGATGAAACAATTAGTAACAGTGGAAGACCTTATAGCTTCCTTTGAGCGCCTGGATTTTAGAACAGAGGGCATGTCTGATGCCTTTTTCTGAGATTATTTTATCAACGACCTCAAGGATGAAATTCGGGCCCATGTCCTCATGGCTCGGCTTGAGAGTTGGGTGGAGGCTACAAAAAGAGCTAAAGAAGCACAAAAGGTTGTATCTTCTCAAAATCGCAAACCCTCCTTCATCCCTCGCCCTAAACCAGTAAATCCCACTACTCCCTCTACTCTAGTAAAGATCCAAAAATTGACCCGGGATGAAATGGTTGAACGCCAACTCAAAGGCCTTTGTTATAACTATGATGACAAATATTTCCCAGGCCACAAGTGTAAAGAACAAATTTTTTTTATGACCATCTCCGAGGATATTTCGGAAGAAGATGAAGAAACTCCCTCTATGTCTGAATCACCTGAATCTACTGACATAACCCCTCCCTCAGACCCTCCCGAAGTAGAACCAATCATTTCCCTCAATGCTCTCACTGGCTTCTCCGCTCCCCAAACCCTCAAGATAATCGTTTACATCAAGCATTGGAAGGTCAACATTCTGGTTGATAGTGACAACACCCATAATTTTATTCATCGTTGCATTGCCCAAGAAACTCATTGCTACATCCATGTCGTCAATAATTTCTAAATCATGACTGCCAATGGTGGTTCCATGAAATGTGGAGGGCATTGTGAAAATGTGCGTCTCCAAATTGGTGAATACCACCTAAAATCCCATATGTTTTCTTTTGACATGGGAGGTTGTGACATTGTGCTGGGTGCAGACTGGCTAAGGAATTTGGGTCCCATTCTCATGGATTTTAAAGACTTAACCATGCAATTCGACCAAGAGGACCACCAATATAAGTTCCAAGACATCACCACCGGTTCACCTGAGATCATTAGTTCCCATCACATGGAAAAGATTCTCAAAAAGGGTCATTCTGGTGTTATCGTCAAACTCCATGCCATACAAGCAACAGAGACACCCTCCATACCGCAAGACCTCCAAGCCATCCTTTCCAAACATCAATTGGTTTTTTCCACTCCCCAACGCCTCCCTCCTTCCCATGGTCTTCATGATCATTCCATTCCCCTTGTACCAGGAATCCTTCGTCCCAATATCCGTCTGTATCGTCACCCCTTTTCCAAAAAAAATGAAATTGAGAAAATGGTCCAGGAACTCCTCAATGCAGGTGTTATCCACCCTAGTACGAGCCCCTATTTGTCTTCTATGGTCATGGTTCTGAAGAAATAAGGTTCTTGGTGAATGTGTCCTGACTTCTGTGCCCTCAACAAACTTACCATCAAAGACAAATTCCCCATTCCTGTCATTGATGACCTCCTGGATGAATTGAGTGGCGCCCAATTCTTCACTAAACTGGATCTTTATTTGGGCTACCACCAGATACGTATGAAAGAGGCAGTTATTCCCAAAACTACCTTTAGAACTCATGAGGGCCACTATGAGCTTTTGGTCATGCCCTTTGGCTTGTGTAATACCCCCTCCACCTTTCAAAGCCTCATGAATCATGTCTTCTGTCCTTTTCTCTGCCATTTTGTATTAGTTTTCTTTGATGATATCCTCATCTATATAAAAACCTAGACAGACCGTCTTTCTCATGTGGATCGAGTTCTCCATCTACTCTCTCAGCACCAACTTTTCCTGAAACAGTC
>JZKD02S1599292.1:64072-77281 GCA_000966675.3 Picea glauca | reverse complement strand
CTCTACCATGGGCACACTACCAAAAATTTTATGGCAGAGGATGTACCAGTACCCCAAGGAAACTTTAGGTCATTCTCTTATGGACAACTTCAGACAAAATTATACATCTGGATCATTCTAAAGAAATAATGTGCATAAAAGTTTATTTTTCCTTCAGACAATTTTTTTTTAAAAAGACATACAAAAGAAGAGTATATGCCTTCCAACCCAATACCATCCCACCTTGTAAAAAGGTTTTCAGACGAGCCTCCCCTATCACCATGCAAAGCACTCTTTAATTCAAACCAAAATAGGTGACTATGGACAAGAAGCCTCTGATGGAAAAAGGGTTTAAGAGACAAACCCGCCGGGATACTGAAAATGTCTGCTGGCAGTGGGTATCGGTATGTGGTATGACTAGGAAAACCCATCAGGGTACTGAACAGGCCTGCTGGCAATGGGGCATTCTTCTTGGGGAAGGCACCTCTCACTAATTATCACAACTACCCCACTGGAGTACTGAGCAGGCTTGCTGGCAGTGGGTTCTGGTTGAAACATGTCTCATCTATACTTGTCTGATTGAAAAATCCACTTTTTTCCATCTAAAACAAAAGGAGGAAGGTCATTATTGTCTTTCATGAGATTAAAAATCCCAGATGAATTAACAATATAATTCCCCAAGCAAATGTCCATTTGAGAATCACCCTAAGTCAACTTACCAGTCTAACATCTAAAGCCTACACTATCTAAGAAGGAAACTTCTTAAAAGTGGAGCCCTAACTAGGGAGCCTAATCTACTTATATTGTGAAATTTATCTATAACAACCAATGATAGCAAATATTTGAAGCAAGTTAGGAGAGATTTGTTCTTTGACAAATATATGTATTCCCATGTTTCACTACTGAATGCTACCTCTGTCAATACTCTATTAAAAGAAGGGCAATTTCATTTTTGGCATGAGATGTAAACATATGTATTCCCCTGTTTCACTGCTCAATGCTACCTCTGTCAGTAATTCATTACAAAAGGGGCAATTTCATTTTTTTCTTCTGGCATGAGATCATATGATAGGTGATAAGTTGGACTTCTAAAATGTGATTGGTTTCTTTTTTCCTTCTCCATTATGATATAAATTGATTAAATATTCTTCCTTACAGGGATACAACATCTTTTTCATGGGGGAAGGTCAAAGAACCCCTTCAGAACTCTTTTCCATACCTACATGATCACTCTACAGAACCAAATACAAAAGAAGATACGCACAATCAGAAGTATAGGACATTCCCATACCAAGTTTTCAAGGGAGCTTCAGTTTAAAAGAATGAATTTTGACAATTTACAAGCAATCACACATACTATGGGCATCGATCATACAAAGGTGAAAGCAAAGGTAAAATGGTATTTATTTTCCTATGCTCATAAAACTACAATAAATGTGAAAATCTATACTAGGCCCTACGACCTTAGTATTAAACCCATGTGCCTATCCCTCATACCTATATGCCTAAACCTAATTAACCCTTTCATAGCTCTTGAACATGGTTAAAGGAAAAATCATATCAAAATATGAAGCATACATAACAATGATAACCCATGAATAGATTTCATCCTCAAGCAAATTCATGAACCTATCGTATATCATGAACCACGATCCAACATTAATTTCACCCCCCAAAAGTCCAATCATCTATTCTAAAATGATGCCCTGATACCCAACATCTTATCCTCATCATTACAGTAACGGGTAGATAAGAAATGGCTTATCTGGTGGTGAAGCCATCCAGATAAGCCTCTTTTGGTCGTAATTTTTCCTTACAACACCCTCACTCAAACTTACCATCCACAACATCATCACCATACTTCTCCATGTCGTGAGCTTCCCTCTAGTTCTGAGCCTACTCCTTTCCGGTACCAAACCCTCCAGCAATTCCCTACACCCTTGTGCTCCAACCCTTTTCTCAAACTTATAACGATGGTTGTTACAAGACACGAATTGGTTTTCCAAATTTATAGGGAAACCGACGAATACCAATTATGTCAAGAAAAATATGCTAGATTGGGGTGGATACCTTTTCTAGAAAAGTTTACAGGCTGGAACGAGAAGATATCTCAGGAATTTATACAAGGATATGATGGAGAGACGACATGTATAGGCAATCTACAACTGATAATTAATGAAACAACACTAAGGGAGGTTACGAGACTGCCTAGCAGAGGAGCTAAATACTTCAAAGGTGTGGGAATTAACAAAGACATGTGCCAACAATTCTTGAAGGCAAAGCATCAACATCCTGACTGGAAGAAAGGGATCCCTAGAAATTACATCAAAGAAGAATACCACCCAATGATTACCAGTATTCAACGATTTGTCACCTGTGAAGGTAGGTATGTCGTGACTTTCATTTACCACCTTAGGCTCCTATTGCATTTTGAAGGAGGCCCTGAAATCGATTTTCCCTATTTTCTATGGATGAGTTTGAATAAAATGGTAAGGGGTGTTAAATCCATCTCCAAAATAGAAAAGACTAGTATCTACCATCAAGGTTTCATTAAAATGCTAGTTTTGCATGATCTTAGGAAACAAAGGATTAGTTGGAAAACCCTTATCACACAACACCTTCCCACAGGAAACAAATCTATGGAGGAAACCCAACATAGCCCAAAGAAAAGCAAGGAATCCCAAGAGAAAAAGAGCAAGAAGGGTAAAACAACTCCACCATCATCTAGGGAAGTGAGCCAACATGAAAAGGCAGGGTCCTCCTCCACAGTCAACAAGACTTCTAAAAGCTCTGAATTAAAAGGTAAAAACAAAGTAGTTGAGGAGACTTCCATGGTGGCAATTGAGAAACAAGACCATCAGAAAATGATAAAGAAAAGGAATCATAGGTCAGAAACTAAGAGTAAACAGTTTGTGGCACAACCCCCTGCCACCACTTCACAATTAAAGAAGAAGAAAAGGAAGCCTGCAAGCATTCCTGATCCGGTACCTCCTTGTAAAAGAACTACAAGGAGCATGGCAAAGAAGGGGAAAACAATAGTTAGTCCTCATACACAGGAAGACCCAATCGACCTTACCTCCCCTTTTGAGGATCTACCCATTCAAGATGACATCCCTAGTCTGGCTGAAGAGCAAGCCACTATTACTCTATGTGGGATGAGGGAGGAAGTCGAGGAAAGGGAGTGCACCCAACCAGCAATAGTAGAATCAACAAAGAACTTGACAAGAGAACAAATGAAGAAAAGGATTAGGGAATTACAAAAACAAAATCAGGAACTGCAACAGGAAGTAAAGGAATATCAACTCTTGGATAGATATATCAAAAAGGAAAATGAGCAGTTGAAAGCAACCAGCGAAGAAATTCAAGATGACCATGAGGAGACCTCTAACAAGCTCAAAAAGGTATTAAGACTCCTACAATATGTTAGGGTCATCAAAAGGGAGCTAAGAGAAGAGGCTTCAGCCATCAATATCATTGATCCACCCAAGTAAAGAACACAGTCTCAAGTTTTGAAAATTTTGGGTTTTGTTTTYWRTTGCATGAGGACATGCAATGATTTTGGCATGGGGGAATGTTGAKACCTAAAATTGACATTCTCATTACCCTATTTTACTCTTCACCTATACCTTTTGAACCTACCTAAAGCTTGAATGGATGACAAGAATGCTATCACTTGCCAGTATTAAGGTCATAAGGTAAAGTATGGTTAATTCATGTATTTTGTGGTTTATTGAGTTAAGGAATTAAATATTTCATATACTAATGCTAGATTTTTCATATGTGAATCTTTGACCCTAGATATCTAGCGTTCCTGTACCAGCTCTGTCATAATCCAGTACCTGCGCACCAAGATTGTTGCTGTCTGATCCAGTACCAAATGCGTATAGTACTAAATCTTACATGTGGTGATCTAGTACCAACGAACACGGCATGTTATGATCTGGTACCACCTTTTGCGCCCTGTTGTGATCCGGTACCACCTTTTGTGCCCTGTTGTGATTCGGTACCATCCGCCTGTTACGATCCGGTACTGATATGGGAGAGCCTAAGCACTAAGTTAAGTACTAGATCTCGTCTCTTGGTGGATGTCTATTCGTTTAGCAAGGCTATGATAAGAACAATGTGTTAATTACCTCATCCTCATGCACTTCGTGTCATGAGGATGAGGCTAAAGATGTAACCGAATGATTAAACTTAAACAACTGAATGATTTGCAAATCACTTCGCCTCCTTGTGTTTCACGATGTAGACTATTAAATAGACGTGGAAAGGATGGTAGAAAAGAGGAGAGTTAGCATATTATCAATGTGTAAGTAGCGTATGATAGTATAGAACACTTCTATGTAAATATTAATGAAAATTTATTTTATCCCCATATTATGATTATCTATGATTGAGAATGAGTTAAGTTGTTAAAGAGAGTTTTGATTGTATGTGTTGAAGTGTGAGTGAGAGTAATGTGTGTCTTAAGAGCAAGCTTCCTGTAGACTTCAGCAGCTGACCTGTTGAAGCGGCAAGGGCCCACCGCCCAACAAAGGTTAGCCTCTTCGTAGATTAGCATTAGTGTTTCTTTTCAGTAGTAGAGACAATGAATTGGCTAAAGCTTTAACTCTGTTAGATGATAGCAGTGTAGCTTAGATTAAGATTTCCATTTTACAATTGTTAGATATTTAATTGCTCTATTTTGCATATGATCTGTTTTCTGCTCTCATGAATTTGATTTCCTTGAGTGATCATAGTTGTTGGCAGCAATAGTCAAAACTACTTGGAGAAGAACTAGTGAAGTTCATTGTGAACCACAGCAGAACCAACATATTGACTATTGAACTACTCATGCTATGTTGATTGATGTGTGATTTCCTTTCAAAAAGTGTGGATTGCATAATTAGTTTTCTGGGTCATACATCAGAGTTGATCTATCAAACAAATTCCATCTCATACTTGCATGTGCCATAATGGAATAGATAGCCTCTCTGTGAAAGACAACCAAAGTGCATTGTAGTTTTCTATCTTGATTTGTTTCCAGCATACATAATCTAGTTTGATTTTATACTCATGACATTAGGAATTACCTTTCTTACCGGTGTCTTGTAACTTTGTTGATTACGAATCCCGGATTGATAATTAATGAGTGCATTATATTAGACATATAAGTAGCACAACATGGATTATGCAAACCTTATTCCTATGAATGGAAATATCTTTTTCATGAACATGATGAATGATCTAAAATATCAAATCACATTCCACACCTCCTTCTAAGGGGACATTTCTCAGTAAAGTTAAGGTTGTACTGGCATTTGTGTGCAATTTCCCTTGAGTATGACTCATCAACAATACTTCAAATAGTGTGCCATGATTCCTTTCCATCATTATTTATCTTGTACTAAAGTTTTGGCCTCTCTTAAACATATCTGCAACAATAGGAGGGGAGGAAAGAAGTTGGCTAGGTGTGTGAGTTGTAATAGACCTTTTGGAATCAAATATTTGTGGATATTAATTGTTGGATTGTGTGCAAAGAAAAGGAATAAATCATTGAGGATATGCATTGTTGGCATGTATGCAAGGAGAAGGAATAAGCTTCTCTTCATTGAGATCTGTTAGTGAATCTACATATTTTCTATGCATGTGTCATTTATAAAGGGACAAAATCTATGCAAACCAACATGTTGAGATCATGGAGTAATTGCATATGTTGGTGTGCATACAATGAAGAGTGGAAATTCTATATTATATCTATTGTGTTTATTGGTACTATGTTATGAAATTGCTTGGATTTGAAAGGAGTGTAGCTTTTCTCAGATTGACCATGACCTATTGGGATAAGTTTTGGATAAGTTGTATATCTAGTATAGAATGGTGGAACCTATAAAGTTTAAACTTCTTATGGAGGACCATGATATTACTTTGCAACAATTTGAAATAAGAGCAAGATAAAGCAATTGGTGAATAGGATTGAATTGTAAGACACATAAATCAATAAAAAGACATTCAATATGTTCAACAAATAGATTCCAAGTAAATCAGTAAGCACCTCTCTCAACAAGCAGGTCGCGGCTACACCACTTGCTTGATGGAAACGTAGAGAATTAGATATGTGAGTTTGCCAGTTTGGTCGAGCCTCAGTGTCGAGCGAGGTCCTCCTCTCTTGGAAGTATAACAAAATATGGTGCCTGGGCCGAACCTGGGAGTAACCCAACCCCCTTTTGTTTGTTCCATCAAGGCCCAAAGGGGAAATAAGCACTGAGTAGTAGCACGAAGAACGTCGAAGATATGAACATTGAAAGGTAAAATCATAAACCAGGAACCTCCATTCCGTCAATATCAAAAGTGGTTATAATAATTGAGCAGTAGCAGTGTAGCATGAAGAACATCGAAGATATGAACATTGAAAGGTAAAACCATAAACCAGGAACCTTTGTTCCATGACCCGTCAAGGCCCAAAGGGGAAATTCAATAAGCATGAAGATGTAAACCAGGGAATGCATATATCGGCAAATCCCATATAATTTATACCAGGTAGGAGGGCCAAAATGCTCTCAGAAAGATCCTTGTTCTTTGGAAATTGGGCAAAGGGAATATTGTAGCTACCCAGTGCCCATACCACAAAATCAGGGTGAATTAAACCATAAACCCCAATTTTACCAAATGGAAGGGCGAAGATGCTATCATAAATTTCCATACTTCTAGAAATTTGGCTAATGGAAGCTTGTCCCTCCAAATTTCAGGGGCTAAATATATTTTTTTTTCTCTGTCCCTCCTAAAAATATGGGCTAACTCTGTACACGATTTTCCCCCTAAAATAAATTAAGGGATAATGATATAAGTTTAAAAAAAATCAGTCTAATACAAAAAATTCACCCAATAAAAAATTGGAGGCCCCTTAATTTTGCCCATGAGCGAAATTTCACCCCTAAAAGAATCTATGACTCCCTCTTCTTATTTATCAAGTTTCCATAACCCCTTCCCCAAGTATCCTCAACCACCCTCATTATTAGCTATAAACCTCTCTTTTCTAGAATTTTGGGAAAAGTTAAAATAAACTAAAATATAAATGACTTACATCAAATAACAATAAATGAAATGCAAATTATTTCTTCTCATTCTAGCTTATAAATGAAACTTGACAATTTTCCCCAAAATGTACATGCAAATCCACCATACTCATTTAATTCATCATACCAAGCATCAATCAAAGTCAAAGAAGATGTTTAATGCTACTAGATATTTTTGTATGCAATATAATTTACATACTCATTAAACCATTCAAATAAATACTTAATAATCTAGTTTAATAATTAATATATTAATTAATTCTACTAGTGTACATGTGCAAGATATGTGTGCATAGATAACACATATCATATGCATGTACTAAGGATAAACAACCACTTCCTCTAGTGCATAGTTCATACATGATCACACCAAGGCATGCAAGAAAACAAATCAAGTAAATCCATCATTTAATAGTCTTAATTAACAAAATTACAATAATTCATCAATAACTCATTATCACACTTAAAATATGAAAAGGGAATCAGAAGAGGATTTTAAACATGGTAGGAACCGAGTGAGTAAACAATAGTGCACATCTAATCCCCAATCAATATTCTCAACTAACATCGAAGCATCCTTCCTTCCTAACCTACTTCCATCTTCCATCCTATACATTCCTCTGCAGGACTAAGTTGGAGAGTCAACTATATTCACCTAACTCCAGATAGAACACATAAGTGAAAGTGTCATACATCTCAACCAAGCTTCCCCAGTAGGAAACTAGCAGTCAACATCACACATCTAGGGAAGCGTGACTTCACACAACCCTCCCATGACTCTAGGTTTCAGAGGATAAGCGATGGGAAATACCTCCACCCCTCCTTATAGAATTAGGGTCAACACCCTAAATCAATCCATACTATGCAGCTATTGTTCTTAGAGTCACGACATCAAACAACCACTCCAGGAAAGTTGTGCATCTTTCAAAACCACACTTACCACATATCATAACAATATTTTGAACCATAAATTAAATAATAAGTACAACTTATAGTGTATGATATCTTCTTGATGTCTATGACATCCAAGTTACCTCAACCCTATAATCATTTTGCTATCGCATAGCTCATCAACCTATAGGTTAGTTCACCAATAACTCATATCCATGCATATACATCACAATTTAATATAAAAATCCATATATGTATTGATGTTCAACTAAGAAATGTATGCTTATTTTTATCATGCCTTGCATTTTCTATACATTTATAAAATAACTTGAACCTGTACCCATGTACCAAAATTCTAAATTTAAATTTGCATGTTTGAAAAATTCTCATAACTATCATCATTATGAACATATAACAATATAATAACATCATACAACACATAAATAGGTCCAAATATACACATCTTAAATTTCTATATCAGTCTAACTAATTTCAAGTAGTTACTAAAAAATTAATTACTAAAATGAGTAAAATCAAAGTTTTAAATGTCCAAGGTCAAAATATGGGGCATTAAAATAATGTCCCATTTTGAGAAATTTTGTCATGCTATTAAATCTTATCACCTTAAAGGGTTTCCCTTGGATACCTATAAGATCAATTTCCTTTCCTTTTGAGGAGAATATCATGAAAAGATCTTAAAAATTAAACATCATTGTTCCGAATTATTGTAACCATTGGACCCCAAATACAACATCAACACCACCCATTTTGATGGAAATCATGGGACTATCCAAAAAATACTCCCCCATATTGAGCTTAATACTATGGCACTTCCTAGAAAAATTTATGGTACCTCCATCTACAATCATTACTTGAAACTTTGGTGCTAGAAATACAAAGCAATTGAGATATTTTGATCATTTGTAATTGGTGAAGTTATGCATACTACCAAAATAAGTAAACACCATTACCTTTTTATTTTTTATGTATCCTTGTATCTTTAGTGTTTGTGGATTACTAATGTTGGCCAATGCATGACAATATATTTTTGGAGTAGTATCTTTTAGATCTATATCTTGTGATTGTTCCAATTATTTATATTCTTCCTCTTCACAATATCTGTAGAATAATTTCTTCTCACCGCATTTATGCCCCTTACTTTACTTGCTATCACAATTGAAACATAGTCCCTTTGATCTTATTTCATCCATTTGTTGAGGATTCAACCTTGTATATTGAGGTATGATTGTTTTATGAACCCCAAAATGATCCCTTCTTCCTATGTATGCTCCAATGGTAGGCTTGTGTAGATTTATTATTGTCTTGAATATGACAATCACATTTCATATCTTCCATATTATTTGCATGATTTTTTAAGAAAATATAATTTTTAATGTCTTCTTTTAATCCACCCATGTAAGATTCCAACAAATGTTCATCACTTATGTCATCCACCCTTGTGGCCAATACTTGAAATTCTAAATTGTAATCTTTAATATCTTATAAGTGTTTGATTCTTGTCAATTGACTAAAGTAGTCATGTTCCCAAACTTTTTCATATTTTGCTTCTAAGTATCTTGTAAATAAGCCCCAAGTATAATTATAATAAAGCAACTTAATTATAACGACCCATTGATACCATTGATATGGTTTATTCTGAAATTCCAGTGTTGCTATGTGAATCCTTCACTTATCATCCATAATATTATGTAGTTCAAAATATTTCTATATTTGTTTCTCCCAAGAAAAAAACCTTTGTTCCATCAAAATTCCTTACTTTAAAGTTGGGAAGATTCACTCCTTTTGGAGGCCATCCATAAGTAACTCCATTATTGGAGTTCAATTCCCTAGAAATTTTTTATTATTGGAAAGTTGTTCAACCTAAACACTACCTTTATTTTCATAAGTCCCTTTACAAACCTTATCAATTTTAAGGAACCTCCTATCTAAGGATTCTAGAATCTTATGTTCCATATGTTCCAACTTTCCACCCACATTGTTTTCCATATGTTCCAACTTTCCATCCATGTTCTCTTTCATTTGTTCCATATTTATTTTCATCTCTTCCTTGTTTTCATCGATCTTCTTTTTCATGTCATTCGTATTTTCATCCATCTTATTTTCTATCCATTCCCTATTTTCAGTGATATTTTACATTATTTCCATATTGTGATAAATCCCTTGTATTTATTCTTGGGTCATGGTTGAGCTCTCTAGAGGTTTACTTAGTGATTTTGGTTCTTTCTCTAGAGCCATGGAAAAAGTTACTAGTTCCTAAGTAAAATGGAGTGTTAGGTGTTATATCTCTCTGATATATGTGCAGGTTCCAACAATAGTACTCATACCAATATCTCACTATCTAAGGAGGATCAATAATCCCTTAGTCGTACTATTCGACTACCTAGGTACTAGAGAGTGATCTCCCTAAGTGTTGTTCTCAGTGCACTATAGAAAACAAATGACCAAATAGATTATCTAAGGTCAATTTTAGGTATACCTAGGAGACATTATATATACCCAAAGGTACATGGAAATGAGATTCCATCTATAGGGACTACTATAAGGGGTACCAATAGGGGTTGAAAAGGTTTCCAACCAAGTGAAACAATGGTCTTGAGTAACCACATGAAACCTTCTATATTTCCTTCATATATTCTTTCCCAACTGAAGTTTTAATCGTTGAACTATAGATCATATTTTGTTTCGAGAGGCTGGAACACGTCTCTAAAAAATTCAAAAAAATGAGCTTGCTAACCAAGAAAAAATATCTTAAAATCACTAGAAAACAACTTGTTCAAAAACCTTAACTTCCACAAGCAATATATCATAAAATATATTCATTCAAAATTTGAAACAAAAAAATGTGCATGTACTTTGCTGTATCAACTCAAGATTTTGAAAATTCCAGAGCCTAAAACTTCATAGAAAAAATATTATAACAAAAATGTCAAGATAATAGATTTCAGTGTTAGTCACAAACCTTTCCTTCCATGAAATATATATCGAAAATTATAGAAAATCATAACATGAAATTTTGACCACTTGTACTACGAAATGTTTTCTCAGTCTCCAAAAAAATTCACTATCTAAAACTACCCATAAAAGAAGTTATAGAAAAAATCCCAAGATGACTCATTTAAAACTGAATTTAGGATGAGGCAAAAACCATGTCTTCCATAGGCTATATCTATGAAAGTATAATGACCTATAACTTGAAATTTTTACCATATACATGTACCTTAATATGTCTTATAAGTAACCTCCAAATTGTGTTGTTTGAAGCAAACCATAAAAAAGTATAGCGAAAATTCCAATATGACTTTCTTGAAGAAGAAAAACCCTAGGATCGATGCTATTGATACCAAATGTTATCAACCAACACCTTAAGAATGATAAAAAAAATCAATGAATATAGTCCACTTCAAGGGGAAACCTCTGTTTACAATATATCAAATTCAGAAGACAAGATAAGACGATCCTAAGACTAGGTCTCCTTGGTATATATAATATATAGGAGATGAAGGGTACAATTATAATGAAAGAGCGCAATGAAGGGTTCTAACCTACATACAAATATAACACTAGAAATGTAGTAATTCAATATCTAGGGCTTAATAAGGGATTTTGTACATAACATGGGGTTGTTTCTAGGGCTAAAAACGAGTACTTTGACAACCAATATTTCCTATTTATGAAATGATGTGATGCAAGTATAAATCGATGAACGAAGAATATGCCTTGAGATGATCTTCTTATGTCATGTCCATAAATGCATAGAAGGTTGACTCATCCTCCTCTATATGATCTATGACATGAGTCAATTACTAAGGTTTTCCCTAGTT
Organism: Picea glauca; assembly: GCA_000966675.3. Classification (NCBI taxonomy): domain Eukaryota; kingdom Viridiplantae; phylum Streptophyta; class Pinopsida; order Pinales; family Pinaceae; genus Picea; species Picea glauca. The sequence goes on along the minus strand of JZKD02S1599292.1, from coordinate 65,514 downwards.
GAATTTTGTTATCAACCAACCTCTTTTTTTAGTGCTTCTTCATATGGCCCTCCTTTCCATATTAATGGAATTTGATAGTCTTTTGATCCATGGTGAAATCCTCACCACTTATTTTTACTTTTTTGTTGCCAATTTGCCTTTTCCCTTTAATTTAGTAGCAAAGGATTTGTTGGAACCCTCTGTCTCACTGTTGCTACCAAATTGTTTCTTCCATTTATCCTATTGTAAGAGCTTATTGAAAAGCTCATCAAAATTTATGTAAATATTTGTAGAAGTGATGTTCAGGGTCTCAATAAATTACATGTAATCACATGGTAAAATTTTCAATTTGATTACCACCATGTCTTCTTCCTCCATCTCTCGACCAATAGCCATCAACTATTCTTTGATATTTTTTATCTTGGGAAAATTACCCTGGAGGGATGCATGTTCATCAATCATCATTAAAAACAACATGTTCTAAAGGAAGAAGGATCTTCCCTTGTCTTATGTCTAATGAAAATCTTTCAAATGTGTCCATATAATTGAGGAAGGCTTGCATGTTTGGATCTATGTAAGCATCTCATCTATCATAGAAAACTTAATTAGCATCACAACTTCTCTATCTTTCTCAACAAACTTATCATGGTTTTTACCTGAACTATAGGCCGGTCGGGTAAGACTACCAAGGACAATATTTGCTAGGCACATGTACTAAAAAACAATCAACATTCATTGCTTCCATGTCTTTTAGTTCTTTACTGTGAACCCATAAATCCCTTCCATCATTATGTTGGGTAAAAACAAAGTTACCAACTTAACGAGAACTCTTGAGGGTTCTGATTTTTTTAGAGGTCACATTTAGTAGCTATTTTTACCACCATATCAAAAAGGGGTGCTATCGATAGCACCCCATTTTTGAAGGGTGGTTAAAATTGCAACTTGTTTGAAATCACGACTTTGACAACCAATACCATTGCAGAAAATTGACCCTCAAATCGAAAAGTGATGCTACTAGTAGCACCCTTTTTATTTTTTGAGTTAAAGTTACGGCTTAATTGAAACAATAGGCCCAATCACTTCAAATTAGCTTAAAAATCAAAAAGTGATATTTTATGTATTAATCAATTTATAAAAAAATTACATAATTTTTTTTTTAAAAGGAAACTCCATAAACATAATTATTATTTTAAGCTAAAAAAAACACATTTTTCTATTAAAAAACACATTTTAATAAAATAAAATAAAAAACACATTTTTATTAAAAAAATAAAAAGTTATTTAAAAAACAAAAAATATAAAAAATATATAAAAAAAAACATTAACACAAAGCATTAAAAATACAAAACATTAAATATTTTTAAAAAATGAAAAACAAAATAAAGAATAAATATATAAACTTAGAAACAAAATTTTAAAATAAAAAATAGAAAATACATAATAAAAAATTAAAAAAAATCAAA
>JZKD02S1599292.1:38929-54111 GCA_000966675.3 Picea glauca | reverse complement strand
TCACTTAGTGGATCCGCGACATACTCGATCATTCATTGTACGAATCGTATGATGGTTGTACAGTTATTATATGACATTCATACAACTCTCTTCTTCCTCCCTTTTAAAAAAAAAAATATTTACTTTTACCTGTAGCTTAGCCTGCAAAATAAATTTCTCGCGGGGCTATACGAAAAAAGAAAAACTCTCCTGCACTGCAACAAATAAATTGCATGCAAATATGGTTTACTTTAGAACCATAGCTCTGATACCATGTAAGATTTCTTAACCCAACACCAGACACTTAGCTCAAAATAAAATTACCTTATTTAATAAAACCACAACTTGGTTACTTAACGCAATATTATAGTGGAAGCAAATAAAATGGAAACGAAACACATTGCACATAAAATAGATAGGTAAACCCTTGGAAAAACCTTGAAGGGAAAACCAACACATGGGTTGATTTTATTAGATAAAATCTTGGGCTTCCATCCTAGGATAGTGATCAATCTAAAGAAAATACAATAACAACAAATAACCTAGCCTACCTAGCTTCTATCTCCCTTGCTACCCGTTGCTCCTTCCTATACCCCTACCCACTCACACTTGGATGAAATTTCCTCTTCACCCAATCAATGAGATGTCCTCACTCATTTTGTGTGTCATCCTCTCACTTAGGCTTCCTTTTATAATGTTGAGTTAACCCTAAACCCAAAACCCTAGATATCTAAAGTGATCAAGGACCAAGATTAAATCTCACATTCAATTTAGATCTAATGGCTAGGATTTAATTTAACTCACTTAAGTTACTAATGCCAAAAATTTAGGCATTTAAATTCATTAAACTCACATTAATTATAACAAGGCATTCACTTTAATTATTAACTCATAAATTGAATTGCATATGGTTCTAAGAGGTAATAGTGATGAATTCCACATGCTAGACGCCAAGACAATATGGAATTACACGTCTGATGCTAAATACATCAACACAAGAATTGTAATCCCCTCCAACACGAATTGTTACCATGCTATGATGTCGAGGGAAGGGAATAAATAATAGAAAGCAAATATTAGGAATGTAATAGAGGAATCAATATGAAAAAAAAGAAATGGAAAGAAAAGTAAATACATACTTGCAAGTGACAAGAATATAAACTAATTAGAACAGTAAAGCATGCATGAATAACTTGAAAGGAAACTAGAATACATGTACTCAGAAAAATGGGACCGAAATGGGACTTGCATTAATAAAGAAAGTAATTACATTGAAAATCCAAGATTTTAAAGAAGAGTTTTATTTTCAACTACTCTTCCTAGCCTATGTCCTACATGTTGATTACATATTAATAGAAGCATGAAATGTAAAAATAAACAATAGAACATGAACTAGAAAAAAATAGTAGAAACCACATGAACTCGAACAACAATCAACAATTTACTCTAATTCCTAGCAGTGAACACATCAACAATGCAAATTTGAAATAAATATCCAAGAATTAAATCACTGAAGGGAGTGATGATTAATTAAGACAATATTCCCCTACTTATAGAATTACATGAGGGCCTTAGCTTGAAGAACACTCTAGATTCCAAAGTTGGCATTTTATTTGCATAAGCTCCAATCCATGTGTGAGTAAGATACTCTAGAAATCTCTTGAAGGTTGTGGCATAGTTAGATGAATTGTCCATGAGTTGTTTTCTTTATTTTCAAAGAGTTCACAAGATTTTCCCTAATTTTCCCTAGAACTACTTTTTTTTCTATGTTTTTCTACTTTATGATTTTCTTTTACAAATATCAATCTTTCAATGAGTTGTTTGTAGGTTTTCCATGATCTATCACCTCTACTGAACCATAACAATATTATGGATTATTCATTCAACCATGTGACAATTAATTTTCCAGGATTTTGACCCAAGTACAAAACTTAAGATACCTTAGAGAAGTGCAACATGATTCTAATTGTGAATAGGTTGGAATTCATGGAACACACTTATGCTAACATTTATTTCCATGCAAGGTGGAATCCATTTCATTCTTCACTCTTTTGCAAGGGAACTTCCCATGTAGTATGCTTCGAAAAAAATGTATTTAGTTCTACTGCATGTGGAATCCTTCAAGATTCGAACTAACAATAATGAATCTGACTTGACCAGGAAAACACCATGAATAAGGTGAACTTCCTTGAGAATATATACTAGTAACTTAGCTTAATTTATCATATTTTAAACATGTTAAAACAAAATCTAGCACCCATGTATGATGTAAAGTTCCAAGAATCAAGTGGCTAGTTTTGTGCACTCAGGAAGGGTACCCATTGTCACCACTTTATCTCTTCCTCACACTTCTATCTAGATATTCTCCAAATCAAAGGGGGGATTCCCTAAATATAATATTCTTAATGCTATGGAGTGGATGCCTGAGGTGATTTTTGAAGAGTAATCATTAACATAATGTATGGTAGTAGTAGAAGGGATTATTGAGTGGTGTGAGAAAAAAAGGTGATGAAATACCCCAAGACTAATGCCTACCAAATATTGGGGAAAATGGAGTGAAGGAAGATCACTATAAAGAGGTTTTTTTTGTGAATAATTTAGGAGGAGAGAGTTTCAAATCACATTCCATGATCAACCTTAATAGTGTTGGAAAGAATTATGTAAATGAGTCTTGGAGATCCCTATTGGTACTAATCTTGAACAAGTTGATGAAGGTGCTTCCCTAAAATGATAAATTAATTATAAAAACTTTGTTTGATGGTGAAGAATTAATATATGTATAAATATAATAGAAAAGATGAAATAAGAAGGAGAATATCCATACATTAATCCTATCCAAATGATATATGCTCCATTACCAAGCCTTCAAAGCATATTCTTTGAAAGATATTCCTACAATTATCCAACAACATTAAAATAATGAAAAAAATTAATCCTTACATATGATAGAATGTGATCTAGGTGGATATCAGTGGCCAACCACTTATTCCACTAACTCAAAGACCAATTTCCATTTTGGCAGTTTTTTCCAAGCTTTTCGGGTCCTAAAATTTTGGAGTCGTTTTGAGGCCCTAAACAATGTTTTTTGGGCCCACCACATTCACACTGTAGGATTTAGACAGAGTGTCATGGAAACATGATTATTCCTCGGATATTTATTTCTAATGAGCTAGCGTGCACCTAAGACGAAGATCATATGAAAAAGTTACAACCCTGGGTAGTTGATGTACCAGCTTACCCCTTCGGGGCCCAGATGAATTTTGGCGCTTCATCTCCTAGAGTTAGTTTTTTGGATGTCTAGGGTTTTCTCTTTTATGATTTATGTTAAAAATTCCTTTGGAGCTTCATTGTAACCAACTTCTTGTGAATGAGTGTAGCTGACACATCTCTTCTTAGAGATAAGTTACCACCATTCTAGCTAGCTTGTGTGCTTTTCATTTTATAGTCTTTTGTATTTCAAATAGTCATTAATAGAATTTGAGATTTACTATATTCTTTTTTCCTTTCCATATCTTTGTGTAATTATTTGTTATATCTATGTTATATATCTTCCTTCATATCATTCCTAAAATAATACAGATCAGTGGTATTAGAGTGGTCTTCTCCTTGTCGTCCTCAGTGCATGCCCCGACGAGGTCAGCGCATAGAGAGTTGGGTATTGAGCTTGTGTCTCTTAAGGAAAACCAATCTCACACACCCAAGAGACCTTCCATGGTAGAAGAAAAGAGGGATGATGGGACAAGAGATCCTTTCAAATTGGTTCTCAAGGAATCCCTCGCGTGATAGAGGAATGAGATGATGTATTATTTCACCCAGATCCTTCGACGACTTCCAGCAAAAACGGAGACACCTTCAACCATAAATCACTCCGGAGTTGTGATTCCCTTCAAGGCACAAGTTAAATTTTATATTCCTTTATTTTAAGTCCAGATAAATGCCGATGCTTTGAAAAAATGGTTAAAATTGTTAGAGGGTTATTTCTCTATCCACAATTTTTCCAACAGTGAAAAGATCACATTTGTTCTCCTTAAGTCCCTTCCCGATGTTGGATATTGGTGGGAGACTTACTGTGAGAAACATATCAAGGATGAGTATGAAATTTTTAGGCCAAGGCCCACTTGGGCAGATTTTTTGTATTCCCTCAAGGAACAATATTACTCTATTGGAAGTTATGATGACCAGTACATGAGATGGACCACTCTATGCCAAGAGAGGGGCCAAACAATGATGGAGTTCAAAAATAATTTCCATACCTTGTTCACCAAGTCAGGTATCAAAGACTCTGAGAAACATCTAGTCCTAAAATAACATGGGTTTCTCCACATGTACATACAAACTGAAATGGTGTTTCTAGACATCTTGTCATTGGGATATGTTTATCGATATGCTATCAAAATCGAGCAAAAATTCAATCAACAAAACAAGTAGGAATTTGGGTCTACAAATACACAACAGCCAAATTACGGTAAGGGTGTCCCTAAATCCCAGGATAAAGGACAAAGAAAGGATATCCAACCCTAGGATAACCATCCTAAGCCACCAACAAAGAAGGGTAATGGGAACTCGAAGAAGGAAACTAGAAAATGGTGCGAGTTCCAGAAAATCCCTTGGCACAATACTGATGAATGTTGTTCCAAACAGTCATTGTTGGTTGAGAGGAAATCCCCAAGGTCATATGTTGACGCAGAGTCTAATTCATAACTAGAAAAGGGAATATCGATCATTTATGCAGAACCTAGTGTCACCATCGCTACCAAAAAATTCTAGCTAGAGGAACTGAAGGATCCTGAAGAATGGGAGCGTCTTTTCCACTCATAAATGTGGGTGAAGGGAACCCCACTCCATTTCATTGTTGATAGCGGAAGACAAAATAACTTGGTATCAACATAGTTTTTAAAGAGTTTGAACTTGACAATGACGCAAAATCCTCATCCATACACCATCAGTTGGCTCAACTAGGGATGGGACATATGTTTCAACTAGCAATGTCACCTTCACTATGACATCAAACCATTCAAAGAAGAGATATTGTGTGATGTTTCCCCACTTGAAGTTTTTTATGTTTTTCTAGGACAATCAAATATGTGGAAGCGTCATTTTGTTTATGAAGCTAGGCCCCGTAGTGTCATTATTACTTTGAGAGATCAACTCTACAGGGTACTGGAGGCAGTCCCAAATACTGCAATCTCTTTGATCTCTGTGAAGAAGTGTAGAATGTTGGTTTCTCAAACATGGATATTTTTCCTCTATATGGTTCAATCAAAAAGTGAACGGAAGGTCATTGCATCCGCTAAAAATTCTTCACAAGGTTTCTCTTCTCAATAACAACAGGTGGACGAAATAGTCAAGGAGTACAAAGACATATTTGCCTCGCCTACTAGGGTTCCTGTGAACTTTTAGGTAAAGCATTAAATTGATCTGAAACCCGATGTTCCTCTTCCTAAAGACCCTATATACAGGATTTATCTTATGGATAATGAAGAAATCAAACGCCAGATCAAAGAGCTAATTCTGAAGGGCCACATCAAACCAAGATCCTCACCTTGCGGGAGACCAATTGTTCTAGTAGAGAAGAAGGACAAGACATGGTGATTTTGTATTGATTATAGAGCCCTAAACAAGATCACAATCAAGAACTTGTACCCAATTCCTGATATTGGTGTTCTTCTCATTCAACTCAAGGGAGCCAAGTTTTTCAGTAATATTGATCTGAAGTTAGGTTACCACCAAGTATCGATTGAGAAAATTGATGCGTGGAAGATAACCTTCAAGACCGAAGAAGGCCTCTTTGAGTGGTTGGTCATGCATTTTGTCTTGAATAATGCCCCAACCACATTCATGCGGATTATGGATGATATATTACGACCATTCAAAAACTCCTTTATGGTTTTATATTTGAATTACATCCTCGTCTTCAACAAAACTTGGGAGAAACATTTGGAGCATATTCAACAAGTATTGGGCACCCTGTGAGAGAACAATTTATATGCCAATTTGGATAAGTGTTCCTTTGGCATGAAGAGAATCCAATATTTAGGATACATCGTGGAAGAGCAGGGTGTACATGTGGATCCAACTAAGATCCAAGTCATTTATGATTTACTGGCCCCAAAAACCATGATTGAGCTCTGCAGCTTCTTGGGCCTTTCTAACTTCTACCGGAGGTTTGTGTTGGGGTTCTCTCATATCACTTGGGCCCTAATCCAAGTGACCAAGGGTGGAATGAAGGCCAAGTTTGTGTGGTATTCACCCCAACATAAATAATTCAAGGATATAAAATCCCACCTCTTCTCAGCACCAATCCTCATTCTTCCAGACCTGCAACGACCATTTGAGATTGATACATATGCTTCAGATTATGTTATCAGTGAAGTCCTCACACAGCATGGGCATCTAGTAGCCTAGCACAGTGAAACTCTATTTGATGTTGTTAGAAAATACCCTACCTATGACAAAGATATTTACTCCATTGTGAAGTAATGTCAACAATGCAAGCATTAAATTATGGGGAAGGAAACAATCATCCACACTGATCACAAGCCTCTGTAATTCATGCAGACACAAGAAAAGTTACAAAATGACTGCCATCATAAGTGGTCTACATACCTACAAAAATTCCACTTGAATATCAAGTACAAGAAGGGTTGCACCAACCATGTTGAAAATTGCCTCAATAGACCCCCAGTGGCATCACTAACCACAGTTCTTAACTCATGTGGACATGAAACATCTGGATGGACACAATTATACAATAATGAATCTGACTTTCCTACTTCCTATGAGACATTGAGCATAGGAAAAATAGTTACCAACTTTAATATCCAGTGTTAGTCCCTAAAGTTGCACTTGACTGTGAGAGGGAAAGCTAGGGCATCATCAAGTTATTGCAAAGTGGTTTGAGGGTGTTTATGGTTTGGTTTTTTGAATAAGGTGGTTGAAAATTGGCTCAAGGTTTTAAAATAACCAAGAAATTTAGAATAAGAATAGAAGATATCCCATTGACTGGTTAAAGGGTAGTCATATAGATGAATTAGATAAATAATGAAAGGAGAAAATGAAGTTTTCAATTTTTCAACCTCACATAGTATTCTTATCTCAAAATATCATTAAGAAACAAGAACATCAGCTTGGTAATGGGTAATTATCTTTCAAGGAGCACCTATTCAAATTCTTGAAGTCCACACAGAGCCTTATCTCTCCACTCTTCTTTCTAATAGGTACAAGGTTGGCCACCCACTCTGACTATCTCAGTCGCACTATGATTTTGGCTTTCAATAACTTTTTCAACTCCTTTTCTATTACAGGTAACAACAAAGGATTAAATTTCCTATACTTTTTCTTAAAAGGTTTCGATCCAGGTTTTAGGGGAATTTTGTGTTGTATGATCTCTAGATCAAACACCTTCAAATCTTTATAAGACCAGGAAAATATATCTGAATATTTCTTCATTAATTCAACATATGCTTCTCTCTGTTTTTGTGACAGTTTTCTAGCAATTTTGACCAACTTGGGATTTGAATCGGGGTTGATGTCACAGTCCACTACATCAGTTTCTTCTGTCTGAATAAAAACCTTCCTGGAAACATCATTTTGATCAAACAGACTCTCTATTGGGACCAAACCTTTATGCATATGGTTAGTCTTCAGTTCGATAATTTTGTGCCCAACAACATTATCTTGAAAATATCTGCAGCATGTACCTCTACTTCACCATATTCGTCATCTTGATCTATTGAAATGTTAGAAAAATCTTCAATAGTTTTCAAGAATATTTGAATTTCCTCTTCATCTTTAAAGACCTACCAATGTTTTATATTGTCTGGTATTGAGGTTTTGTCTCTAACCTCAACTTCAAATTTCAGATTAGGGAACATTGGAGTTTTAAAGTTGCTAGCTGCAAGTGCCAAAGAGTCATCCTGTTGATTTAAATTTTTGTGCACAAAAGTAATATTGAATGCCAAAAATAAATTGTCCACATAACCCCACACCTCATTTCTATATTGTTTCAAACTTTGATTTTTGGTTTGATATATGTTCTTGATCTGGTGAATAAAAAGTTCTGAATCACCAAAAACAGAAAGCTTATCTATACCCATATCTTTAGTAGCTTTCAATCCTAACATCAAGGCTTCATACTCACTGATGTTATTGGTTGTGTCAAATTCAAGTTTATATGTCATAGGAATGACCTCCTTGGTAGGGGAAATGAAGACAATCCCAACACCATAACCTTCTCTAGAACATGCCCCATCACAATACATTTTCCAAACAAAATTATCTTCTTTGTCCCTAACAACAGTTGTTGTCTTTCTAACTGATAATTCTTCCATTTGATCACTCATATGAAAAATAGAGGAACCAATATCATCTTCTATAGAATATATAGGATGATTAGTGGGGTTCTCGTGATCACTTAACAAATAAGCCATTCTTACTTCCATGTATAATCTTCGTTGTTCCCCACCAAAAACAGGTATGGTTGCATAACTAAGATCCATTTGTAGAGTGCCTCCTACCTTTTTGGCCCAGGATCTTGAAAGAAGCTTTCCAAATTTTGGAGGTATGTCAGCCACAATAACATCTAATACCACGCTTTTCATAGGTAATTGGGAAAGAGTAACAACCACATCCTTCATAACTCCAAGGCATTTGACTTTCTTGGAGTCAAAATAATATAGATCATGGTAGGGTTTAGTAATGTCTAACCCTAATTCTTCCATCACCACCTTAGGCATGACATTATGTGAGGCACCAGAATCCATTAGGAAGTTATGCAATATCTTTTCATGAACATTTAGTGATATGTATAATGGGGGAGAAGCATCAGTTTTGTCTTCAATATGAGGTCCAATTGTTATAGCAGGGTTCTCATATTCTAGATTGATAGTATCTGAAGAGGTAACCTAAGCAAGAGATTGTAGAGCTTTGAGAACAGTTTTCCTAAAAGGATATGTTTTCATGAGTTCTAGCAGTGGCACATAAATATTGATTTTGTTAATTTCATGTTCTAGACTGAAAAAAGAAACATTATTTTCTAGTTCCTTTATCTCTGCAGTACTAACCTTGACATGCTCCTTCCCTGGTTGATCAATCTGAATCCTAGGACTGTCTTTACCGATTCCTTCTTTAACTGGGTTGTTGGCCTTCTTTGTGGAAACAGGTGTATCTACTTTAGGTGCATTTGAATTAGATCTGAGATTATATTTCTTCCTTTTAGGTTCCTTCTAAACAGTCTCATCAACATCTCCTTCTTCAAACTAGCTAGATGTATCATCTTCTGTATCATCTTCATCCTCTTCCTCATCTACTGCATTATTCTGGAAACGAGGAAAAACTTTTTCGTCTTCTTGATTTTTCCCTTCTCTTAGTAAGATCTGAGGTGCATTGTTCGGCCTCCTAAAATGATTTTGATTTTTGTATCCACCCTCATGTGCAAGTCTACTGGGTTGTTTTTGTTCCATCTTCAATATTTCCATCTCAGATGTCAGAGCTTTCAACATCTTATCCATTTTATCTATCTTAGAATCAGATGTTGTATTAGAAGAGGAAGGCATCTCTTCTTTTTGCTTTTTTTTGTCTCTATCACCTCTAGACTTCAATTTGTCTATTGCTAATATGTTTGATTCTACCTCAATAGCAGCTTCTTGCATCTGGTTGAGGTTATCAGACCTTCTTTCTCTTAGCAACAAGGAAAATTCAGCATCGAAATCATTGGCAAAGGTGATTTTAGTTGATGTCTCTGAAGGTTTAATCTCGTCTGTAATTTTACCATACATTTAGTTGAATCTTTTGGTAAAATCAGGTATTGATTCACCTTGTTTCCTTTTTAAAACACCAAATTCAGTGATGTAGTATAAAAAGTCTTTCTTGTCTCCCCAGATTCTAAGGAAGGTGTCATCCAAGGCTTTAATATCAGTAATTGAATTAGGTGGAAAATTCCTGAACCACTTTCTTGCTTCACCATCTAAACTCTGCACAAACAATCTCATCCATACATCTACATGCTCTACATTGAAATTGTCTGCAAAACTGTAAAAGAAATTCAAATGCTCTTCAGCAGTAACTCCTCCTTCTCCATTAAATTTGGGAAAATATTTCATATAAACATTTGGTGGAAAGGAATACATGACTTGTGGAAGGATTAAATGGGCATACCTTGCTGCAACAATTGCATCCATTATGTTTACAGCCATATTTGCTATCTTTGGTGTTGGAGTTTTGGGAGTAAGCAAGATTGGTGATGTTGAAGCTGAAACTATCCCTTGTGTATGACAACTTAACTGTACTGACAATGAATATTGATATTTAGCAGACAGAGGTTTCTCTTCTGGACTATAATCAGATGATGGGCCAAGAAACAGAGGATTCTCAAAAGAGGAATAATGTGATTTAATTTCTTCAGAGGAGAGAGATCCAAAAGTTGAAGAGAGTGTTGTTGGTTCACTCTTAATATCTTTGTTGTGATCTTTCAAGGTTTTAGCCACAGGAAAAGTGTTTGAATATTCTTGTTCAATGAGTTCTGCAAGTAGCTTCCACTAATCTAGATTTAATTCTGAGATAGTTGAATGAAATGAAACTGTAGCAGGCTCAATGATAGGTTTGACTTCACTTTCCAGAATCACCTCCTCATCTGATTGGGTTTTAGTAATTTCAGAGGATTTTCCTTGAAAACGTTATGAAGATAATTTTCCCTTTGAGAGAGAGGATTGTCTAGAAATAACTTTAGGTTTTCTTAGTAGCTTTTCAGGATCTGGAACTGTTGCAACAGGCTCAGGATCTGGATTTTTTTTTGTTACTGGTCTCTTAGTAGATGATGAAGAATTTGGAGGAGTTTTAGGTCCTTTCCCTTCTCTTTTAGGAGCCAGAATTACCACAGAGGAGTCGCCAAGTGAATAATCATAGTCTTATGTAGTGTTCAAAATCTTGTTCACCATCAAGATTTGAATCTAATCTTGTCATTTCCTCAGGGAAAATATATTTGTTCCTTCGTCCTTGACAACGGTGCCAAAATATGTTAGTCCCTAAATTTTCACTTGACTGTGAGAGGGAAATCTAGGGCATCATCGAGTTATTGCAAAGTGTTTTGAGGGTGTTTATGGTTTGTTTTTTTGAATAAGGTGGTTGAAAACTGGCTCGAGGTTTTAAAATAAACAATAAATTCATAAAAAGAACAAAAGATATCCCATTGGCTGGTTAAAGGGTAGTCATATAGATGAATTAGATAAATAAGGAAAGGAGAAAATGAAGTTTTCAATTTGTCAACCTCACATAAAATTCTTATCTCAAAATATCATTAAGAAACAAGAACATCAACCTAAAATCAAAACTTGAAAATAATCACCACAGCAAATTCTTTACTGTATCAATTGATAATCAAGAGAACAAATGCATTGCAATTTGAATAATGAGTTCAAGCATGAATAAAGAAGAACAGAGTAGAAAAGAGAGTCTAACCTTCCATATGCCTTTGTTATTAAGTGTCAAATAGAACAGGAATGTATTACAAGGAGTTTCAAAACAGGTGTCCTGGATCTCCAATTTTTCGACCAGAACATAGTCTTTCTTCTGCCTAATTAAACTATCCAAAATATATCAGATCATAATTTCTAGTATGATATTAATGATAAGATCTAATTATCATCTATCGACTAGGGGGGTTAGCTCAAAAAGGGCATTTACATTACAAAAATGGATATCATCTCAACAACTTAATCTCGAATGGTCCTTTCAACAATACATTCGATCCTACAAAATAGGAATTGGTTTGATCTAGTCATGCATTTCGAGGTATTTTCCTTTTATGAGAAAAAATAAGTAAATCTTTCCATGTTCCCTGGTAAACATCCAAATTGAAAATGTACCAAATTATTCATAAAGATTTTAGGGTATGATAACAACAGTAGCCTTGGTAGTCTTATGTTTGAGCTTTGTGGTGAGTATAATGTTATGTCAATAGAGTTTGAAATTTATTTCTCTGAGTTCTTTGAGAAATGTCCTTTGCTCTTTTTTCTTCCTCTTAAAACCCTGTATCCTTTCTTGTTGCCCAACACTCCATTATTCTACATGACCCTTCTCTTTCTTCAATTGTTTTACCATCTTCTGGAGTTTTCTGATCCTTTCTTTGTTAGTTCTGACCTTAACCTTGAATTCAGGGAACTCCTCTGTAGGTACAGGATCATTCAGATCTATGGAAACCTTAGGCTCTCTCAATTTAATTTGTATCTAGATGCCAATCCTGAGCTATGCTCTTCATCTGAACTAGTTGAATCCATGTCTTCAGGCATATCTGATATGTGGTCTGAATCTACAAGGTTTCTTTCTTTATTTTCAGGAACGCTACTGATACCTTTAGCAGATACTTTATCTCTTGACAATCTGGTAGTACCTCTTGCTACAGGTCCTGTAGGGAATGGAACAATCTGCTTACTTCTTTTTGTTGGTTCTTTATGTAATAGATGTTTTCTTACCTTTTCTTTGATACCTTCTTTAGCGTCCTTAGAATGATCCTCTATAACTATGACATCTTCTTTTTTTATTGAGGTATCGAACATAGCTTTGGACCTTAGCCTGTATTTGTTGGTAACTCTAGTAGAATTTCTACTCGGGTTTTGAGACACAGGCACATATTTCTTCTTTTTCCTTTTGATTGCAGCACCTTTCTTACCATTTTCTGGTGATTTATTCTTGACTGTGATTTTAATATCATAATCTTCTTCTATTTCTACATCTTCCTCAGAAAAATTTTCGATTTTTGCATCCAATTTGGGTCTCTACCTCTGTTGGTTCTTGTCACCTTGATGTCAGACATTTCCTCTTTAATCAACTAGAATACTCTATTTATGTGTAACAACCCTTTTCCCTTTGCTTCTTTTTTGTTTGATGGGTTGTGGATTAGGATTTAGGGATTGGATCAACCAACTCCAGGGTTTCTGAACTTCCCTCAGAGCAGAAACGACCAGAGTCTTAATTAGGGCTTGATGAAACAAGATACCCTTTGCAGTGGTGGGGTGTGACTACACCTTTTTTGACATCTTTGTTGGGCTTTTGAGTAGAAATTAAGGCAAATTTAAAGGATATTCTCCATTGATATGCATTAACAACCTAATATGGTATATGTAAATCAGTGAGAATCTACCTTTGCAAGTCATATACCTATGGATAATGATTAAAGCAGTATGTCATTCATGTCTAATCTAACTGTGAGGGACCCCCTTTCTCCAATCCGGGTTTTTCTTATCTAGTAGCAATAATTGATTGACATATTATGTGACTACATGATCCTTTTTCCACCATTGTTCTCCTCCAACTACCAATCTGCAAGCTTTGGCGATTGATTTTTCTATCACGAACATCAACAACTTTTCAATCTCCACTTCTAAACCATCGAACTTTTGTGCAAATTCCATAGATACATGTTCATCATGACCTTGGAAGGTAGTGAATAATTTGAACCAGCCAACGTCTTTAAACCTTTGCACCACCTACGGATATGCTTCAAGAAGCTCAGCAATCTCAAGTTCCAATATGACAATTTTCCCACTTTTCTTAGGTGCCATATTGATAATACGATGCTACAACTTGACACTGTCGAAAGTTGAATTTACAATATGTAACTGTTAGCAATTTATTCTGAAAGATACCTGTGCTTATAATTCAACAAAATCAGAACAACGAGTGACACAGTCGTATAATGATGTTTTGGAATTGAACTGATTTGAAATGGGTCTATGCAGGTACAGGATGATCCCATCATGTAATGTTTTGAACTACATAATTGATTCAAGTGATATTGTGGGACACATGCAGATTATCGGTCCACGATTTATGTAGTCATAACAAAATCAGGGTGGTTGGTGCTTATCATGGCATGATTACATTAGCGCTACGGGAATAATGTTATTCTAGTAGCACTATTAATGACTTAGAAGAAATTTGAATTTGAAGGATTCAAATAGGCATATTATGTGACAAGTCTTGTAAAACAATGTCTTAAATCCCCGAACTTAAAGAAATTATTCAAAAATCTAAAATGTGAATCAAAACAAACTCAAAACAAAGATTGAATTCAAATGAAAGCAAACAATGAAGTGCAGGTAGGGAGGGTTTAGGATTAGATTTTATCACTAAATCAAAAGAAAAATTAGAGACTAACATCCAGGATGGATTATTATTCCATATGACCCATCTCTATGTTCCTTCAAGCGAGCGTGCAAAGCTAATCTCAGAATCCCATTATAGTAAGGAAGATGGACATTTTGGTGTAGAAATGATAGTGACAATACTGCAGAAGAATTTTTATTGGTCGAATCTTTGACAAGATGTTAACAAGTACATTAGATCTTGCACCACCTATGCAATTACCAAGCCCACCATTAAGAAACAGGGGCTATACACCCCTCTACGTACTCCATATAGGCCTTGGGAGTCCATATCCATGGACTACATGTTCAGACTGCCTTCAACCAAGCATGGGAATTATTGTACATCAAAAGGATCTCTAACTAGTTCAGATGTGTTCTACTTAACCTAATAAATCTAATGCAACTGACGACACTGAAAATGGTTGAGTATAGCCTCCAAAATTAGCCTCCAAAGTTTTGCTAGGTTGTTGGCTTGCTCTACATAATTAAGATTACTATACATATTTTGGCATAATTCAACCTATGGTCGAATGGTTATTAATGACCGGGTCGTGGGATCTAATCCCAACGAACCCTTTTTCCTTGGCATCAAATCTGTGTTTTGCACCTTTTGATATGGTTTATCCAAACCATATATTATATATATGGTGGAAAATATCTCGTGGAGCACACTTTTATATGGTTTATAACCATACAATATAAAATATCCCACTTTATGATTTGTTTCCTTTTTAAATGGTATAACATATATGGGTTTTTTTTAAATAATCATATAACAATAAAATCCAATTTTATATTTGTTGCCCCTTTTGAAATATATGGTCAACGAATATTGCATATATAATGGGATTGTATGGTCATATATTATGGAAATAACTTTGGATATGGCTCGACTTATAACAACAACCATTTAATAAATGGTCAATAAAATAAAGTCGCGCCACAAGTTTTACCAAGTGACATGTGCACTCAAGTGGTTAGCGCAAGATGTGGAGCCTAGCCTAGCCTTCCCTAGCCTAGCCTGGCCTAGCCTAGCCTAGCCTAGCCCAGCCTAGCCTAGCA